>JAVLVB010000079.1:271943-293922 GCA_032876305.1 Orestias chungarensis | reverse complement strand
ATATATATATATATATATATATATATATATATATATATATATATATATATATATATATATATATATATATATATATATATATATGCTGGTAGATGAACTTTTACTATCATCTTTGGTATCTTAAGATCCTAGAGTGTAGGGAATTGGCTGGGGACAACCGGCATGATGGCAAAAACACTAAGACCGAGCGTTTCAAAAAGGCCTGATACTAAAGAGAAAACAACAACAAAAAGCTCTCTAGAGCTTATCAATGTGTCCCATCAAAACTAACATAAAAAGGAATCGTTAGATGGTTTATTTGGTAGGATAGTGCATATTGTAATACCTTGTTCCAAGATTTAAAACTCTGTAAATTTGTCTTTGAGCCTATACCTAAATGGATCTTGATGAATAGGATCCTTAAGCTCAGGAAAAGTAGCATAGACAATGAAATGATGAAAAAGAACAGAAAGGAAAATCTGGGTAAATTTCTGCGGATATCATCGATGCAACGATAACTCGTTCTCTCCTGCTGGTCTTTTTTATTTTTGGCAGTCTCTTAACCAAACGTCTGCTTCACAGCTGTATGCAAAATTTAAACCACATTTTTAACCACTTAATTAAAGAAAGTTTATTTCAACACAAAGTTCTGCTCGACTGTGGACGTCTGCAGAAGCCAGGTGGCTCACAACTGCAAGCTTTCAGGAGAAATGGTTGGGGTCAGAAAAATGGTGGTCCAGTTGGTTGAGCTGATATAGCTGATGTGAAATTAGGAATCGTTAAGCCACACTTTTCCTCACTACTGCTGTTCTTTTCCATTCCCTTTCTTGTCCCCACCACTTTCTCTGAGCTCATTAAGATTTAGATCAGATGTAAGGATAAAAGGCAGTGAGCGTCCATCCAGGTTGGTTGGAATATAACATTGGGAAGTAGATTTTTTAATGCATTGGATGACAGCCAACCCCAGGTGAGCTAACGACTATTTCACTACTTTTTTTCTAGAAAGACAAACTCAGACTGGATAATCTACAATATTTAGAAGTGTAAAATGTGAACTAGGTTACTAAACAGTAATTACTTAGAGGATAGCAAGTTATCCGTTATGCTTTTGTTTTGAAAAATCTAAAACATTCAGAGAGTGAAAGGTTTGTTTTAAATCCAAAAGAAAATCCAGAAAAGGCCTAGTTTTAATGACTTTCTATGTTTTTTGTAGAAAAGGTGGACAAAAAATATTTTTTTAGATTAATTTGAATCAACATTTAACACATTTATTTAAGAAATACCTGTTTATTGAGTAGATGGGGGATACAGAAACTATTTTTTTGAATTAATTATTATACTTTTTAAAAAATGAAATTCCAGGCTTTTTAAAGACTGCACAGGAATCCTAGGCGTGTTGTGTAGGTCCATGCAGTAATGCCATAAAGAGAGCTAGAAAATTAACTTACCCCATCCTGAAGGAAGCGGGCCCAGGGGGTCATTTTCCACCGGAGCGCCAGATGGCTGAGAAGAGACACAAAAAATCCAGTTAGGACATCTGTTTTTTTTTTCCCTCCACCTGATGCAGGTTTCCCCACAGCGTTCGCCTTGCGTTACTATTTTATTTTCCTGATGCTGTTTGTGTGAAATATAAGCAGATGGTCAGGTAAGGAGGGGAAAAGAGGAGAAAGCAAAAACAAAAACAACAGCTCAGTTAAAGGACTTGCGAGGGCAGAAAAGCTTTACACCTTGCTGCCTCCTGAAATCCTGCGGCTGCGGTGTGAGATCGTTTCAGGTAGAGAGAGGCGGCCGGGCACTTGGAGGCTCCTCTCGGCAGCGGCGGCAAGGGGTGACTGAAGGAGCTGGCTGGCCGGCGGCTGCACAGCTTTCCAAAAGCTACACGCTCGGTAGGAGGATAAAACAATAACGCAGTTCCAATGAGCTCACTGGCTGGATGTAAGCCCAGCCCCCCTTCAGCTTCCCGCTCGACTTCTCAAACACACCCCCACGTCCTCCCACTCCTCGCCCGTCCCGACCCAACCCAACCCTCCGCCTCCTCCTGCTCTCTTCAAGCGCTGCTGTGAAACTAGGCAGGCAAGTGTGATGTCTGAGCGAACTGAGGGAACATTCATGCTGGTTCCAGACTGGACACCCCACCTCCTCTCCAGCCCCACCCACCCAAAGTCTCACAAAAGGCACCTTTATTCACTGTGGAGCTTGGAAACCACTGTGGGGTTTACTGTGCCTGCAGTAACACACACACGCACCTTAAAAAATAATGCGTGTAGCGAAGTGTGGAAAATGTTTCAACGCCTAACAGTCAGTCAGTGTGTACGCTTTCATACGAGGATAAACACACACACAAGAATATATTAACTCAGATGGGAAACCAGCTCAAAAGTTTGCTTGTTGGGAATGTCAAGAGAAGCTCCAGCATCAATGGTGACAGGACCAGCATTCAAGGAAGAAAGCATTCAGAGGAAAGAAATTAACCTTTACAGGTTACTTATTTACGCAGGAAACCAAAAAGAAATATGTTCTTCGCAGCGTCAGGATTATTCGAAATCCCTAGAGGTTTTTGGAAAATTGGCGCATACAGACAAAACCTCAAACCAGAATTTTTCCAAACGATCTTCGATGGTTTTTCCAAACAATCTTCGATGGTTTTTCGCCATAAAATATGGATGCTTTCCTCAGAGTGCATAAAAAGTGGAGTATTATCCACCTAATGCCAACGTCACTGTGAAGCAGCACTTCTTTTAAAGCAGCTCCGTCATGGAAATTCCGAGGGAGCTAGGATAGGAAGGACCAGGCCTGCACAAGGAGGGAGACTAGGCACAAAACAGGGTTAAAGGGTGTGTGTGTGTGTGTGTGTGTGTGTGTGTGTGTGTGTGTGTGCGTGTGTGTGTGTGTGTGTGTGGGGGTGATTGTGTGATTGCGTGTCGCTCGCATCAACAGCCAATCTATGCCCCGAGCCCCACCCGTACGGGTTTTCTGTGACTAAAAAAGGTAAAAGGAGAATATAATGATATAAACACATCATGACTTCATCCTGGCTGTGACCATTCAGCTTCTCCGTGGCTTCCAGACAGAGCAAAGCTGGAGGGAGGAACCGAAAAGGAGACTGGGAAAACAAGGGAGGGAGAGGAAGCGAGGAAAAGCAGCATGTTGGCACAAACGTGTGAAATGAGGATCGGGTGTTTTTTGGATTGTGGAAGGTTTACGCCATTAAGATTTGAACTCTTGAGAAAAAAATGCGAAAAGGATAAAGAAAAATCTAGAAGCACTTAAAAGTTTTGTACAACAAGAAAATGGGAATTTCTTAAACAGAAGGTCATGGAGTTCATATGAGAAAATACAAAGTCGTCTTGGTGTTTGGTGTAATGTGGTTAAAAAGAAGGAGGCGTACAGATTTTCAACTCCAAGTCCATTTAAATGTTAAACATACGTAGATTAAAAAAACAAAAATACATTTCTTCAGATGCAAAAATAAAGTTTATGGTTAAAATTTCTATATCAGTAAAGCTTTCAGTATAGGATATGCAAAAACCAAAAAAGCGTAAGGACGGATACTCGGGTGGATGGGCAGACTGATAGATCAACTGATGGTTGAAGGAACCGATGAATTAGTGAGCTGATAGATTAATGAACAGATAGACAGATGATAGAGATGGATGGATGGATGTTTGTGTAGATGAATATGCATCTTTTTTTTTTAACTATATACCAATGGGCTTTATTTTGATATTTATTATTTAGACAATAAAACAATACAAAATATTCTTGGGATCCCCCACCCCATTAATATCCAGACTTGTAAAAGACTCCCAATAAAACTTCACACGTTTTAAAATCGTGAATGGTCATTTGCAGAATTTAGTGAAGTTAGGAATACAGAAAAAAAAAGTTAAGCCCTAATTCTGTACTTTTTACATTTGATTCAGTACAAAAGCCCGAATATTATTGGATATCGAAATAAATTTTTTCTGTCGTAATAGTCGTAGCTTTTATTTTACATAAAAGCATATAAACATTGTAAGCTTTTTGAAATGACCATTTTCGTGTTTAGGTGCTTCAGTAAAAAGGTGACAAAGATGCTAAGTGCTCGCACAGTTGGTTTTCAATTTCAATTTAAAATTATGTTAAAAGTTTACAGACAAATGTAATACCTTCATGTCCAACCAATTACAAGAAAAATAAACACATGGCTTGTCCATATAACATTAGAATCAGTTTAGTCACATGTAGTCCAATAAGGATATAAAAGTAAAAGTCCACCTGTGTATAATGAACACTGGTGCAATTTAAACACCCTCTGTTCATTGTCCTTTCATGGTAAAAATGTTGTCTGCAGAAATATTAGGGCTCACGGAGTTGCGTGTAAACACAAGTTAAGGTGTTAGCAGGAGCCGTGTGGACATGTGTGAGTTGTCTGTTTTGTAAGTGATAAAACACAGGGTTGATTCAGGTGCTGCTGTTAAAGAAGCCTTGTTCTGGTTATAATTAGCAGCGAAGGAGGGGAGGCGGCCTCCTGTGGAAAGGTGACAGCCCGAAAATCAAGATTGGAAGAAATATGTCTGAAATAAAGCCAGACAAAAATCAAGATGCGTTGATGTAGGGAAAGTAAAAGCGACGGTAACAGAAACGAGAGAGTGACAAAGGCGATGGAATGATGAGGAGGGGTTACAGGAAAGCGAAAGGGTGAGTAACAAGGAAGGGACGGCGGGCAGAGGGGGAGGAAACAGGGAAAGCTGGAAACAGCAGTTAATTACCGCGAGGCCGCCCTCTTAACGAGCTGCAATTACTCCGCAGAAAAACACACATCTGTACCTCTATCTTTACAAGGACTGAGGCAACATCGCTCAATGTTTTCACTGCTGATTCAGGTTGAGATTACTCTCACGACGACGTCCTTAGCTGGCCAGAAAACAACCAGGGAGAAGTCTCAGCTTTTATCCAATAAACAGCTAAAACCCCTAAATGTACATCTAATCTATCACTGAAAGAAATTCAACAGAAAAGCTACTTTGGTTTTATTTTTTACTGAGGCCTGAAAGGTTATGTATGTGAACAGAATGTCAAAGGAACCTTTTATTTCTCTCTGGAAATGCATAAATGCTTTTAACGTATCCATTGTTTTTTTACTTTCTTCATTATGTGTTGCAGAAAATTAAAAGAAAAACATACCATAATGCATTTAGGGTTAAAAAAAGAAATTAGTAGAACAATCAGAGGAATAATAAGGCTGAAACTTGACATGTTTTATTCAAAATGTTCTTTTGGAAATTAGTTTATGCTTTTTTGGTAATATAAAGGTGTTTAATATTAGCTTTATTGATAGAATAAAGGCAAATATTGATTTTATGATGTCATTTAGGAGCATATAGAGGCCTAAATATTGTCCGCTTTGATTAAATCTATGGCCGACCTCCTAAAGGCGTGGTGAACTATTGGTTAGGACAACTTCAAATGACAAAGTCTGGCTTCTTGGAAGCAAATATGAAGAAGGGAGAGAACTCCAACGCTTTTGGCACGGCAGTGCAAATGAAAAGCTGCTTTGCTCTTGCATGTATTGGTTTGTGCAGACGAGCCTTTGCACAACGTGTCCATACGGTTGTGTGAAAAATGCGCATGCCCCTTAGAGCGCCAGCGGCGATTCAACAAGACAAGCCGCTCGACCCTCTTTGGTTGTTCGTGTGCAGCGCGGAAAAATGTCGCACCTGAGCTCAACATTACAAGCTTCAGGTCACACCGAGACACAAGGAGCACATGATCCTCGGCGCGCACGACGGAGACAACATCAGCTAATATGTCATCTAGTGCGTAAATCTTTGTAATCAGTGTATTTCACAAAACAAAAACAAAAAAAAGATTATCTTAATGTTTGCAGGGTCGTTTAAGTGGAAGGAAAAGCAATGAAGCTGAGTGGGGGTGACGGTGAGAGCGTCAGCCGGGCAGTAGATCGTGTGGCTGTGTTCACAGCAGAGCTATGAGTCTTTTTGTGAGTTTTTTTCCTTGTTCACACACACTGGGGCCATAAATAGTCAGCGCTATCAGCAGTTTGGGCATTCCAAGACGGAGAAGTGTACTATCAACAAGACCTGCCTCTTGGCTTTTCTCACGCACGCACGCACGCACGACCTGAATAGAGTTAAATACCTACGTATTTGATTATATTTAGAATTTTTTTTGTAAGAGTTGTTTGCAAGCTGGAGATGATCTTAAGCTTCAATCAGTGAAGGTTTTTCAAAAAATTAAGATCGTATGAAGACCGATAAAATCAGGGAGTCGCTTTTGAGGTACTTAATAGAAAAAAAAGAAAAGAAAATGGACACAGGCGCCTCCATCCAGTCCCACTCAAACAACTGGCATGTGTTTCTGGCAGGATCTAAATTGCTTTAACCCCTGGAGTCTGGATTAGTCACTTTTATTTGGAAAAGGACACTCAAGTGTTTGTACTGCTTTGTGTCAAGTAGCAAACCAGGAGGAAATAAAGCTTTTTTTGTCTGACACAGAAATTGACCCGATACTCTCATCTTAAATTATACAGACTTAAATACCTTTTGTAGTGTGATATGTTAGAAAACGGCCAGTTTATTAATAATAAATGGGCGACAAACATATTAAAAAATTTTTGCAAAGAAAAAAAGAGGTTCTATAATTGATGGTGGGGGGGGGGACACAATGTAATGCAATGATGGCAAGGATCAAACGCTGGAAGGGTCTGCTGTTGCTGGAGTGGTGATAGCAGACATTTTAGATTTAGGTCAATTTAATCTAATATTTGTTTTTTTGGTGATATTGGACTGATATCCAATTTTATTATCGGATTGTGACAACTATAAAGCTCTTCAAAAATGCTTTGCAATAATATGGACCCTTATTACTGATGTGGTGACCTCTGAACGGTTGGCTATGCTAAGTTTTACCTAAGGGTATCAAAATAATGTGAAAAGCATATCTCAAGTTCTAATCTATTGGGCTGCTTGAAAGGACCAAGCAGGCCGCTTTACTGGTAAAATTAATGTGAGCCAACACTTTGTAGATTTTCACAGCAAATTTGAGCAAAACAAACACTGAAGCACCTCACTTAAGACTTGGTATCAGCAAATAATCCCACTTTTTTGGCAAACTTTGCAGTTCAAACTTTTACTAAAAGAACAGCAGAAATATAAGACGATTGTTAGATGTGGAGTGTTAAAGGAGGAGGGGTTGGGAGGGCAATCAGCACCTAGTGGAAAAATAAAATCTGTTTTAAAAAAGAAAGTGTGACAGACATGGATAAAAAAAACCCCGAATTAAACTGATGCTTAGAGGAACAATACAAAGTGCTGTTGAGTCCCAAGACAAATAAAACGTACAAGAAGAACCGTAAGAACAAAAAAAATTCCAAAGAGATGCGTGACAACAGGATTGGGATAAAAACCAAACTCACAGTGGCATAAAACTAAAACACAAAGAGCTGGGTGATTTTAAAATGGAGTCTTTATAACTTTTAACATTTCTCTAAGTAATGTCCATTAAAAAATCTGTTGTTTTAATCCAATATAACTAAACAGCCAGACCCACCAGACCTAAGACCCGAAACTCAGTTGGACTATTCATACTATGAAGCTCCACCCTGAAACCACGCATCCCATCATGCATCTCCATTCACAAGACGTAAATCTGCAAACACCTTTAGTGTGTTCAGGTGCGATGAATGAGTATTAGTATAAAGTTTTACAGATAAACACTAAAGGTGTGGAAAAACTTGATCCACTGCCCACACTGACTATGAGCTCGATATAAATCAGATATGTAAATAAACAGATGCTGTGTTAGAAAAAATGTCCAAATGTATTTTAGTCGGACGTGGAATGGTGTTGGAAAGTGTAACATCAGATTGTACAAAACCACAACTGTGAACCGAAAGTTTGTAATCTGAGCTGGGGTGGGGGGGTGGGGCTGCTTAATCATAGGTGATCTCAAAAGGTAAGACATTGCAAAACTTTTTCTTATTTCAATTGAACGCATCTTTTTTGAATTAATAGAACAAGTATAATGGGATTTTCTTTGGCTGTGGTGATTAGCAACCAAACTGGGAAACATACATTTCTTTTTACTTTTTTCAACATTTCAACATTAACATTTAATCAATAGATTTGTAGGATTTCTTATTTCGACTTTCTTTGCATTCACAAATTTTCAGGCCAAATTCTGTAAATGACCAGCTTCTGAAGGACCGAAGGACTCTGAACCTCTGAGAACAGTCAGGTTCAATTAAACCTTAATAAAGAAGCAGCATAAATCCACAGGAAAACTTTGAGGAAGTCTAAAGCGACCCTGATGCCGACCAGGCGTCTCCGAAGCTACAAAAGGCACTTCTGGCCTTCAATAATGGCTCCAAATAACTTTGACTATGAATGGGGAAGACCAATAGTGTTTTTTAAATATAGGTATAATAACAGGGGCTGGTTCTAGTAGGTTTATAGGACAAATTCTTATTAAAATGAAACAAAGTAATAAAGTTTTTAGATCATTATTATGTTTCATTAGGTGGATATAATGTTTTTTTTTACAAACATCCCATCAAATTTGTATGTACACCTGATTTAAATAATCCCAGTAATTAACAGAAAATTACTGATTTGCCATGTTTGAATTACATTAGCAAACCCATTAATCAGTGAAGGTTGTATTTTGGAGGAAACGAGCTGCTTTGACATTAAACATCCTTAGCGGGGACAGATTAAACATGAGCCAGTTTTTGGTTACCTGGTAAAGGAAGCGCTGGCTGAACTGTTGCATGGCACCCTGCAGCTGGTTGCGCTGGCTCTGCCACTGCTGATAGTTGCGCACAGACTCGGCCGTGGGCCTCTGCCACGTTGTGGTTCTGGTGTTGTGGTCCACATAGTAGAACCGGCCTCGCGGATCCACTCGCTTCTCCCAGCTGAAACAGGCGGAAAATAAATAGGGGTGAGAGGCCAGATCTTTAAACGACATGGTTTTTGTTTGTTTTTTTTATTCCAAGAGTGGGTGGTTGTATCAAAATGTTGTATTCGGTTTCTAAAGTTGGGGTAAAAAACGAAAACAAAGACAAGAAAAGGAAGGAAAACAGTGAGGAGGCGATGAGCGAGTGCTAGCTGAGAAAGGGAAACAATAAACAGGGCAAGAAGGGAATAAATAAAGCAAAAAGGTAGAGATTATTTATGTTTCCTAAAAAAGGAAAGGAAGCCATTTTAGATATTCTGTAGGAATTTTCAAAATGTTTTCTTTATTTTTCATGCATTAAAAAAAGCCTTCCTTTAAATGAATCATGAAGCAGTGATATCTTAAACCACAAATCCCAAAATGGGTTAGCAAAGCCAAAAAACAGACAAATTGGATATTTCCTCGTGTTCTTTTGTGTTGTTTTTGAGTATATAATTACAAATATTTCATTCAAAAAGTAAATTAAATAGATTCAGTAGATAGGTTGATTAGTTTAATTTAGTGTGTGGATCACACAAAATGTGCTGAGAACCACCAAGGGAGGAGAAGTCACAAAAAGACAGTTGATGAAGCAGCTGGCTGCTCAGACGAAGCCATGTCTAAGGATGTAGAAGATTAAGTGGGAAGTAAAACTGTAAAAAAACAAAATGCTATCATTACCTTTAGAGCAAATTGCTAAGAAAAGACCATTCAAGTTTCTGGGAAGAATAATAACGATCCAGCTGGATTTAAGAGTCTAAAAGCATCCAGAAGCCGAGGAAACAATCGTTTAAATACTCCAATACAATCAGCACAGTGGCCTCACTTGAGGAAAACAGAGAATCTATGGGTTATTGTCAAGAAGATGAGAGACACCAGACCGAACAATGGAGATGACCTGAAGGCCGCTAGAAAAGGTACCTGGGTTCCATTCAGCTCTGCAGACCCACAAGCTGATTGTCGCCATGCTTTTCCCCATTGATGCAGCAGTTTATCATGACCTTTTTTTTAAGTTAGTTTTATATAATGTGCTGATTTTCTGAGTAACTAAGTCCAGGGGTTTCAAAGTGTCGTGAGTAGTACTCACCAAACAAACACCTGAAATAAAGCTATTCTTAGCTGCGTTGTTTTTGCCGCTTGTCTTTTCTCGACGTCTCACGTTTCAATGAGAAGCACATTGTGTTAATATGAACTCGCCCTAGTTAATGTAAAACACTTTGAGCCATAGCCCGCTTTTAATTATGTGAATAAGATAGAGAAAAATGAGAAAAACATTTCTGGTTACAGATAACCCGTGTTTGAACAACAGTCCTGGTTTGTCCAACGCTGCCTGCCAGTAGGATTATTTAAGGATGACTGTATGTTCCAGTTATCCCCCCAGAGGCAGAAGGTCTGGACAGGGGCTGAGATAGCAGCAGCCCAAAGAAACACAAACATGCGCACACATAAAGGACGGCCTTATAAAAAGACACAGAAAGAAGCCCCTCCACCCCCAACCAACACATGGTTCCCTGTGCCCACAAGGACTGACTCCTAGTCTGCTGCTATTCTCATATCTCTGACTTAAGCTCTGCAGAATTTGGACGTCCGTGTGGTTGGAAAAACACCCAATTGACTTCTTAGCAAACTTCGAAAAATCCACGCAAGACCAAAAAGTAAAATAAAAGTTCCACGTTGAGCAGGATGTGTTTCCGTGTCACCTTATAACCAGAAAAGGTTAAGATAAACCAAGTCTGTATGAAGTCATTATGTGTGAGGAAGGCACAGATCTACACCCTATTAGAGCGTGAACTCGCCAACTTTTGGTTTACGTGGCCTCCCAAAGCTCTGAATAGACGCACTTTGGTTGCTCCAAAGGTATTAATGCAAACTCACACATGAACGACACATCCAGTCTGCTGAGTGGGCAGAAGAACTGCAGAAAAAAAACCCTGCACGCATGCCACATTATTTTGGAAAGAAAGAAAATGTATTTACATGTTTGTCACTTTTAGTAAACAAATGCAGCCAAAAGCAGTTTTTTTTCTCCTTTTAATCAGAATGTGATTAGGCTACCGCCAAGAAATGGGGATTTATTTTAAAAGATTTCTCTTAAACATGCTGATCAAAGGCTTAAACAAGTGTGGAAGGTGCTTCAGATCTTGCATCCATCCATCTATCAGTTTAAAGTGTAAGCTGAATCTTCTCAAATCTACTCTTCGAAGTTTGGTTGGACTTCCATTGCAAACGAGAAAAAAACAAAACTTTAATGGCTCAGGTCGTCATATAGTTGGACAACCCCAGACGACGAAAAGTAGCATACGTGATTTGCACACGATACGAAACAGCAGCGGTGGAGGAGAGAGCTATGCTTCAGATTTAGACTTTCTCACTGCTGGGAGTTTTAAGATATGGCGAGTAGGGTACTTCTATTAATTTTAGTTTATCATTATATTCTGGTGGTGCGGTTGATTTACAGATTGATATATACAGATATATACTTGTGTGCTAGTGCTACTATAAAAATACATCATAAAGGTTAGTGTGTGTTTGCATTCGTTTTCTTATTTTGCTTGAAATTTGAATTCATTTCGATGAATTTTGTGCTTACGATGAAGAAAGGTTTGCATTTTGTGCACACAACTCTAAAACAAAATAGTAGGTGTCAGTCTCACAAGTTATTACTTAGTAATGCTAAGCCTCAAGCTCAGTAAGTCACAAACTTATGATCATCTTCTTGTCGTAGCTTCTTTCAGCCTCTGCGCCTCTTTAACAGTTTGACCATGGCTAATTAAAAAATATAAAGCTGGAGCCAAGGCAGAAGGAAAGCTTTCTTCGTCAGAGACGTATTCTTCGTGTAAAAAGTTTCCTTAAAAGTCTCAGAATCTGCTTCAGAATCTTTTTTGCACTTACTGACGGAGCGTAACGTTTAATAAAGCAGAAAAGGAAAACCAAACCTGGTTATTTAGTTCAGCAGAGCTCACTGACTGATGTTTTGGTCTGAGATGAACAACATTCTGCTTTTTCAGGTCATGGATGTTAGAAAAAGAGGGTGTTGCCGTACCATGCGCCCTCAGCAGACCTGTTGTGGTTGGTAATCTGTAATATGTTGATGAAGGACACATTACCAATGAGGATGATTATAAATAGGATTGTTTGGTTGACCGCTTTGGTTCTGAGCATCATATAAACAGCGGGACTCTTTCCTCTCTGGCATTATTAAGAGTAGCCACTCATTTACTGGAGACAGGGGAAATCCTTGGAACCCACAGTGGACCGTTGAGTCTCTACATGGTTATTTATCTGATTATATCTCCAAGAGCTGCCAGTTAAAGCTTGGAGCAAAGCCGTGATCCTCTTTTGGAAAGACTGTTTGTTACTCATCAGTGTTTTGATGCAGGTTAAGATCTTCGTTGTATTTTAAAGTTAACCTCTAAAAAAAGGAAATGCTAAAAACTGAAAGAAAAATGAATTTTTTTATTAAACGGATTGTAATTTTTAAAAAAGGATTGTAATTTGAACACATTTAAATCTTATACGGTAATGGAGAGAGGTAAAAAAAAAAGGCTTTTAAAAGATTTTAATGCAAAAAGTACATGTTACTGTGGTACAGCAGAAACCTATTTTCCCAAACCTACTGTGTTCTCTGAGGATGTTACTTCCTGACACTACTGTGATCCCTTTTAAAAGAAACCCAAAACCCACAAACACTGTTTATAATGCAAGGCTTTTGTCTCTGGTTGATATTCTCTAGGTTCAGCCCTGGATTATAAAGACTGCAGTCCTTGTGGCTCCAGATCTGATTGGCTGTGATGTAAAAATAACACTCCCTAATTTTCTCTGATGGTACTTTGCTAAAACAGGAAAGGGCAAAGCTTATTTTTTTGGTCCTACTAATAGATGTTTACCAAAGTGATGCAGGCTCTGAAAGGGACAAGAGCTCCAAAAACTCACATAAGTAGATGCGATGAACTGAGCACAAATGCTCCGACTCCCACAGGCCAGTAAAAAAATAACAGTTTAAATAGGACGTCATGCCTTGCGGGAAGCGTAATTCACTATAGCCCAGAGATCAAGGCATAGTGCCATCACTTCCTGTAGAGTTAGACGGCACAAACCTCCAGGAAATACTCACCACGTAACAAAACAGCTAAAATATCTAAGCTTTACACAAACGCCAACTCTGGGTGTGCAACCTGTGTCCGAGTTATAAATGGCTACATAAATCGGTTTAAGCTAAAATGCTAGCTTAAGGTTTTTAAGAGAAACCCCAGAAAAATTAATGATGGTGAAAATTGTAGCACAATCAACTCACGTTACTGTCTGCTTAATAATCAGGTACCTGGAAATGAAGTCAAAGCTTCGTTCGGGTTAAAACAAGACGGATCACATGTCTGGAACTTATGACATGAACGGAGGCTTAATGTGCTGCTTTAAAATCATCATCTAGACTTTCCATTTATCTATAAAAATACACTTACTTAAAACTACTAGAGATGCATTCTTTTAAAGTCTTAAGAGAATAAAAAAATTTGAACATTTAACTTTAAGCCCTGGCACATAATTGTTAAAAATTGTATGAAATGCTTCAGACAGAACCATCAAGCTGCTCTAAAAAACAGAGCCTGGTTGCCTTTTATTACACTGATTCAGGAGCAACTCAACAGACAGGTTTAAGCCAGATAAAACAAAGTGTGTCCTCAAAAAACTGGACGGCAAGACTGACTAAAATCAAGCAAATATTGGAGAGTTTAAGACTACACAGCTCTGATTACCAGAACATGGGTTTGTTCAATCTGTATCAGCCCGATGGAGAAAAATGCAGCCACATTAAAACTCCAGCCCTGATTACCGATCGCAGCTTTAATTGCACAGTACGCATGCGGCAGCCCCTGTGCTTTAGCGTGCCCATTTATTCTTGGAAGTAGATGTCCCTGTTAAATCACGGTTCGGCCAAACCGCTCAATGTCTAGGCTAGTACTTCTTTTTAACTCAAAACATTAAAAAAAAAAAAAAAAAAAATTTGTTACAATAATACTACATGATATTTTGAAAAATGTTTTCAATTAGCATAAAATGCTAATTTACAGCCTTCTACCTACAGATAATCTTACTGCATGATAAAACTGCAATAGTGACACAACTTATTGTTCTTGTTAAGGAACTCTCCAGCAATGAGCTGCACAAGAGTCGCTGTGTTTGTGATGCAGCGCTGGTTTCAGAACACAGCAGCATATTTGATGAAAACAGCGTGACTCACAAGCTCTCCCCAGCCTACCTTCGGGTGGCTTTCATTATTATACCGTCCAAACCTCCGACGGCTCAACTACCCCCCACCCAACCCCCTAAACAGTTCCTGGTGTGTACATCTGGAGCGCTGGCCCACTATTAGCCTGCTAATTGATCCTCTGACAGGCTACTGCAGCCAGCACAGCAGTGCGTGGAGGTACATAAGGCTCTAAGAAAGGACTTTTGTTCTCAGGGCCCCAACAGTCTTGTTCCCTGCATGGAAAAACTGACATGGGGGCCAAGAGTTTGGAAAGGAGGAGGACGAAGGCGGGGTGGGGGGGGGAGGCTTTACTTAAAACAGACCCTTTTTCTCTCTGTCACCCAGTCAAACACACTGTGGAAATCAATAAATAAAAAGGAGGCGAGTAAAAGTATCGTGAAAAGCGATGTCATGTCATGAAACCCGAAAAGGGGAAACTGCTTAAAAGCTTATATTGCATTTACATTGCATGATAGGGGAACAAACTGGAACAAAGTCTTGTAGCTGCAAAAAACAAAAAAGTGAGATGAATTTGGTAAAAAACTATTTTTCAAGACATTGTAGGAAGACCCTGATTTGTAAAAACGTTCTTACCTCCAGAAACACAAACTCGTAAGATTCTTGTCTAACCTGCCGGTTTACTTGTTTAATTTACCCCGACTGTCGAGCAAACCACCAAACTCCTCTCCTTTTAACCCACAAATGTATTTTCGGAAGATGTGTGCACCTTCCAAAACAAATGCAATGAGTTCTTAGGACACGTTTGAAATCACATTTGTTTTTCCTAGCACTGGTGTGGAATCCTTTACAAAAGCCAAATGTTAACCTGCACTTCTCGGTCTTGCCCAGAGCTGACGGGCGTCAAAGCACCCGGGGAATCAACAGGAAAAACTTATAAAAAGTGTAATAATGGGCGTACCCTGCCGGCAACGGTCTCTCCCAGGTTGTGGTTTTGGTGTTGTGGTCGACGTAGTACACTCTGCCGTGAGGTAAAACCCGCGTCTCCCAGCTGCACAAAGAGACAAGCACATACGAATCAACTTTTACTTCAGGACTGAAAACAAAGAGGGTATTTGAAAGGATTTCACAATAAGTGTATCCGGATGTTGTTCAGAGGGAACAGGGAGTATCTCTCTGCAACTGCTCGTTAGGTAAGGATGGGGCATTGGATGCTGACAGAGAGAAGCGTTGATGCAATAAATGCGGTGCAAACTCCATAAATCTAAATCCGTCCTAATTAGTTGTAATCACAGAGTTTAGTAAATACTCCCCACCTGCTTTTTACTCTCCCTGGGTCTTTTTAAACAAAACTGTTTCCTAGCTGAGGAGAAAGCAGGAAATCAAAACTCAACTTGTAGCCATCTACCATGTTTGTGAGAAAACTTTGGTCCATTCCTTGCTTTCTACTATAACATATATGAGGGGTTTCCTGGATGTTCAGTCAGGCTCAAGTCATCCTACAGTATCTCAATGAGACTATCTGGACTTTAACTAGACCCGGAAGTTTTCATTTCTTGATTCTAATCCTTGGAAGATTCACTGATCCAGTTCTGATTCATTAATTCATGCACCTCGCTTGTCCTGACCGAGCACACTATAATATTACCTAAATTATTGTATGTGTTTGCATCACTCACAACAACAAATGAAAATGTAAGGATAAAATGAAATCTGTCCTGTTCATTCCACAACCTATTTCAAACTTTCTTTATTCCAACATGGCTCAATTCAGTGTCAGGGCTTATCAGGTGTGTTTTTATTTGCTTTATTTTCATGATAAACGGATCTACCAGGCTTTCGATCTTCCAGTCGGACTCCTGCATCATTTGCTGTGCGCAATATTTATGGCATAACCCTACATAGAAATGCGATCATTTTCAAGATTCAAGTTTTAGTGACTTTGTCTGTAATATGTACATATTAAAGATCCCTGTTCATTTATGGCAGGGCTACTGAGATTTTTGCTTTGAATTAATAAACTTCTGTGCTTGTAAATGAAAAATACAGTAAAAAACGGACATTTTTTTTGTTTCAGTCTTGCCTGGTTGGATTGATGTGAGTAATGGGTAACTGGGTCAGAAAGGGACGGAAAGTTGGAAACATAAAAAAAAAAAGTAGATTAAAGGATAAACAAAGTTGAGAACCAGAATATATTTTGTTTTTTTATCTGCTTCTACACCACAGATGATATTTGTTTATAATGCTGAACCAAGAGAGACGGGGATATGCCGGTTCTTACCCTAGTGGGAGCGAATCTGTGGTCGACTCGGTTGTGTTGCTGTTGGCCTGCTCTACGCTTGCGGGGGGATTGGGCTCTGCCGGGGCTGCCGGACCTACGGCGTCCTGTCCCGGAGAGGGGCTACTGCCACTGCTATTGGCAGCCGGAGATCGGCCCGATGGAGAGGCAGGAGGAGGAGGAGTTTGACTGGCCGTGACTCCACGACTGCAGTCCAACCCGTTGTAGGTCAACTCAACTTTGTCGGCAGGAAGATAAAAAAGGAAAGAAGATTACACAAAGAAAACAAGAATCAAATGTTTCAAATACTGAGCTGACAGAGCAAACAGGATTTAGGTTATCCTTTATGAATCCTGTGCAAATCAGCAGCTCTAAAAACGACAGTTCACCTGCACCGTTTCCAGAGCTGGCGTTGCTCTTTGAGGGGAGTCGATGGCCAGGTGTGTCACTGTTCAGCTGCTCGGTTAGCTGCCCATTAGGCAGAGACCTCTCTCTGGAGCCCCCGGGAGACTCACCCTGCGGACCCCCCACTGAGCGTCTGTTGCTCCTGCAAACAGTAAAGGAAAACAGACAATAGATAACATAAAAAAAAAGAAGATTACAAAACACGGCATTTCAGCAAACCACTGTTCTTCAGTCAAGCCGGCACAGGTGCAGCTACGTTCACAAATTAGCCAATGAGATTTCCTTTTATGGGTATTTGTTTAACTTTCCAGTTCTTTTACTTGAAGACCAACAAACTGCAAAGCTGAGCTTGCACTTGGAGAGTGATCAAGGAACTCTTAATGAATATTTCATCAGCTGCTCTGCTACTACAACACGAAAAGTCGAAAGCATGACAGGGATAAGAAAACGCTACATTTACAATTTTATTCATGTGAGATTTTTTCTTTTGTTTAAGGAGGAAAACGAAAAAAAAAAACGCACTGGCTAAATGTTTTTATGAAACACAAAGATGCTGACTGCCTCTCCGTGACAGCTGCTACTCTGAGCTCTTGGCTGAACTGTACCCAAAGGCGCCCCCCACGATGTTTAGAAGGAAATACCATCTGACCTTTCGCACCCCCGCAGCAAAGCTTTGAAATAAAAGCAGCTATTTATTATCCCGCTACTATTGTAGCCGCTGAGAGCGTAGTCTGAAACCGCAGTCAGAAGGGAATAACGCGCCGGCGGGCTGCATCATGCTCCAGTCGACCTAACTGGCATCGGGGGCGATCATTCGATCCTTCGCTTTCTTCCATTTATTTTGAAAACGGCCATGTTCTGGTCTCAGGATTTTCACATAAGCGCTTCACAAACAGTGTTTTAAAAGATGGTTTCAAGACTATTATTGTGCTATTATTCTTATTATCTGACCACAAGTTCTGCAGAGTTTTGAAACCAGCAGTATTAGAGGCTTTTATAGATTCAGACCGGCTGAAAAGCTGTTTTCTTATGACCTTTTTACGGTCATAAAGCTGACTTTGATTTACGATCCTACTTCTGTATGAATTGTCATTTTCTCATGGATTTTGAACTGCGTTCATACAATCTGTATCGAGCTGATGTTTAAAATCAGTTTGGACTTCATTCTGTTTTTTCAAGATAAACACACCAATAACAACAACATTTTCCAGTAAGTGTTTCAAAATTAAAACTTTTTGTCACTTTTGCTTACTTCATGGGAAAAGACTTTTGACGGATAAAACCTAACAGATCGGTCCTAGAGTTTGTGTTGTACAACCAGACAGTGAAGACAAACACACAAAGACATTCAACTTAAAAAGGAAAACCTCTCGATCGGGATTTCAAAGTAAATAAACATGGACGAGGAAGAAAAGGTAATTTATACTTTGGTTAAAAATTTAAACGTTTTTGTGACTCCTAGTTTTTAGAATTGTTCCGAGTTGTTTTGAATGCTGATGGCAGGAAGGATCTCCTGTAGCAGTCTGTATTACAGTAAATCTATTGAGTCTCTGAACAAAGACACTCTGTTGTTAAATAATACGTTTCATGACAAAGATCCTCAGCGTTGTCCGTACTTTTCTGGATTTTTGTGAGGAGTCCTTTTTTGCACTACTATCTCTAGTGGTTCCACAGTCTCCAGAACAGAAACGGGCTTCTTTATATGGTTGATGAGCGTTTTTATGTCCCTGGTTCTGATGCTGCTGCCCCAACAGATGATGGCAGAATAGATTAAACTCCCCACAACAGACTTGAATGACCTAAGCTTCCTCAAGAGGTCCAGCCTGCTGGTTCCTTCCTTGTAATCGGCTCCACTGTTACGTATCCAGTCCAGTCTGTTGTCCAGGTGATCACTGAGGTGTTTATACTTCTCCACTGTCACCGCTTCTGCTCCCATGACCAAAACAGTGTTTGACCTGACGCTGTTTAGTTTGAAATCTACAATTGCCACCTTTATTTTGTTCATATAAAAAGATGACTGGCTCCACACGATGCCACAAAAAGGTCCTTCAGTTCTCCGCAATGGCAATATATATATATATATATGACTAAATTATCTATCAGTAGATGTTTAAAGCGTCTCCACAGGTAAATGTATTTATTACAAAACTTATGCTAAATTAAAGATTTTTAATTCATTCATTTTATCCAGCTGCTGCCAATAAAAGCTGAGCTGAGTGTAACACTATCCTGTGTTGTTGTGTTTGTTCGGACCTGCTGTTCGGCCCAGCTGTGGGAGTCCCCTCACTCTGTGTCCTCCTCAGGTTCGGGCGGTCAGGCTGAAGGATCTCTGCAGGGAAAACAGAAACAAATCATCGTTGTAGCAACACAAACAACCAGCTATGCGTCAGCCTGGAGGTGACAAAGAAAAACAAACATGACGTTACTCTTGTTTTTGTGTTTAATAATAATAATAAGAAATAGTCAAGTGAATACTGGGTAAATATCATATTCGCATATGTTTATACAGGGTGATGGCAGAAGGATTGGATGCTAATTTAAGCAGCAGTAGGTATGTTTAATTAAGAAATATACAATTTTTTTTCATATTCGTTATGACTGTCAGTATGTCATGACAGTATGAGAGGGATAATCTGTGGGGAAAAAAAGGATGACGATGCAGTTTGCAAAAAAAACAGCACTCCCGATCAGAGTAAACCAATCAGAGCGAGGAGGAAGGTCTTAAAAGGTTTGTTTGTCTGCAGACAATGCTAACTAGCCAGCCGCAGTGGCGCAGTGCTGAGGAGCGCGTACATGACGGCTAAGACCTTCGTCCTCGCTCTGATTGGTTGTTTTTGACCCGTGGCGGTTTTGTTCTGCAAACTGCGGTAGGACCAGAGAGAGCTGAGAGAGTAACTTGATTATCTGTCTCTTAATATAGTGTCCTAACAAAATGACATTTTAACAAATGAGGTTTATATGGTGTTTTAACAAATATGTAAAAAAAAAAAAGTTTAAAAAGTGACCTACACAGTTTTAAGAGCTTTTGTTTCACAGAAAATCCACAGACAGAAAAAGCATATTGTATATGGTAAGTTCAATTAGGAAATGCATCGTTTATAGATGCGAACAAGACTGAGTTAAAGGGTTTTCAGTATAAATGAGGTTCTTAAAATGAATCCAAGGACAAAAGGTGTAAAAATCTACTTAACAGATGGCTGTATTTAGCTGTCTGTTCTTGCAAATGTGATTTTTTTTTTACCCTCAATACTCAACAGGAAGGTTAAACATATTACAGTAGTTTCTTTGTTTCACTCTTTTGACATTTAAAGCTCTTCCTGTGATTGGCTGTAATGGATTTGAAATCTCAAAGAAAAGTTAAGAGTCTATATGTTCTAAGGCAATCAGGCCATAAATAATACATGACATCTGTACCACTGCTACATAATTAACAACACATTTGGAAGGTGCTCCATCACAGAACCCATACAGATACAGTCAAATCTCAGATTATGGTGTTTACTCGTTCTTCAATTTGCAAAGCTCAAATATAATTTTATTTTAATACGTTTACAGCTGATCTAGTTCACAACACAGCTGTATGTGTTTTAGCTTCCAAGTCTTTAGCCTTTTTTCGCCTTGTTGATGTCAAAATCAAGATGACACGGCAAACTAAATGCATAGTCACCCCTTTAACATTAAAAAAGTTTCAATAACAAGTTAAAATACAAAGTAAGTAAAAGTCCTTTTTCTAAAAACCAGCATCAGTTTCTGTGTGCCAAGAGAAGATTTATTGCCTCTTTGAAGATGGCAGAGGTCAGGGGTCCCAGCTTGCAGCTGTAAAGGATGAGAAAGTGATCATAGAGAGCCTTAGACCTCTTTAAGTTTATAAAGAAAATAATGAAATCCATGCAGCCGTCACACATGTGGCAGTGGAAGTGAAGTCAGTGGACTGACACGGACGATTCATCCGCGCGTGTGCCATGCAGTCTGCGCTGGTTTTCTCAGTGTAGCCGTGTGCGGTCTCGGCGGCGTGAAGGAACGTGTGAGTTACGGTCCCAACTGTGACTGAAAACCACAGGCCTGTAGAGCGCTTCTTATTAACGCTCACTTTCTCCTTTGAACACAAACGTCCACCATCTTTCCAGTCACACACAAGAAGTATACGCACCTCAAGCGCTGCCCTCCTCCCCCCTCCTGTTTACACACACACATACAGTACATCCTGCTATCTAAAACAAGGCAAACAGGTAGGCTCTTACAGACTGCTTTACACAGACACGCCGTTCTGTTTTGCGGCTATGAAAGAGCTTCTTGTGTGCAGATCCTGTGGACACACAGAAAAATAAACAGTGGTCTTGAGGAGAAACCATTGTGTCATAACCTGCTAACTGAGTTCATCACCCCTCCCTCAGAGCAGCGTGGTTATAATTACTGGTCTGCTTTGAGAGTTTCTGTATGCGGAGAGATCCTAAAAATCTAGTGAAACCTTAAGGAGAATGCAGGTTTCAGATGAACAGCTTGAGCTACTCCATCAATAGGAAAAGTGTAATGTGACAATTAGAGGACAATCACAGAGCATTTAAATTTGGTTCCCAAATGATCATCTGATTTATAAATGTAGAAGGAAAAATAAATTCCTCATAACTAATAAAAATGTTTTTCAAAAGCAATGTTAGATAAGGGCAACATATCTCGTTAACACATAGTAGTTAATAATCATAATAATATAAAAAGGAAAGTAACACCAATATACATATATGAAGTTCTGTAAAACATCTTCAAGTAGGAAAACGCAGCTACAACGGTCAACGAAGCTGGATTAAATTAGATTTTCCTATTCTAGCAAATATGCTTATTCTGTATATGTAAAAATCAACTACTGGCAAATTTCTCTTACTAATGAATGGATCTTGGGAGTCCTATAGTCACAAAGCGTGCCAGTATTTCCAGAGTTAAAGTCTCTCTGCTCTGGATTCTGTTTCTTGCCATCTTTGAATGTACGTTTTGTTTATGGCTGCCACATGTACGCGTGAGTTTGTGCATCTGAGAGACGCTGCCAGAAAAGAAAATAGGAAAAATCTTGAACCAACAGAGCGACGTTCAGAGCAGGAACACAGGGCGCCTTCAAGCCAGCAGAAGGCAACACACCCTTACCTTTATGCATGTTATATATTCACTCAGGTCCCGTGGGGCCTACA
>JAVLVB010000079.1:229182-271843 GCA_032876305.1 Orestias chungarensis | reverse complement strand
CACACACACACACACACACACACACACACACACACACACACACACACACACACACACACACACACACACACACAAACACACACGACCTCTGTATTCCCAAACCATGCGAGTGAGGAACCCCTCCCCAATACTATACACAAAGCTTCTGGATCACAGGAGGTGATTGTACTACCGAGCTGCAAGCAATAAGGTTCAATTACGCAATTCTTAGAAACAAATTAGACAAAGGCGCTCCTGATGTCTGCGATTATCCCAATGTGGAGAGACTCCAAACAGCGGGGACGAAAAAAAATAATAAAAACACAGATAAAGGGAGCTTTCTGTTCATTAACTGGTAACCTTTGACCTACACACACGCTTAAAATCACAGTCGCAGCTTTCATTCACGGCTTTCTGACAACTGCTTATAATGGGAGCGTCCTTACTTCATGAGTCATGGTTTGCTTTCCACCTAAACGTGCTTTTCTTTTGGTTTTCCACGTTTGCTTTCCTGAAAAACGGAAACGTATAACTGGCCTACACTGAGAAAATGTAGAAAAATTACACTTTCTTTTTTAAACCTAATATGCTGAAACTGGCCAAAAATGTTTTTATTGTTACGAACTAACTCTAGTGTCAGCACTTAGCAAACACTTCTGCATGCATACAACAGATCCCACCTACATCAAGAAGAATACCACTAAGTACATGAACATGTTTGTTAGAGGTTTAGCCTGATCTCCCACCCAGAAGACTTAGAGCTATCCTTGCCACTTTATAGCCTGTTGGGAAATATTCAAGCACACACTGAAGATGCACTAAAGGTCGATTCAGCTTTGGGCGCAGGAAATCTGCACAAGGGAATGGGAATGAATCAAGAAATGATCGAGCTCCACGCTCCCAAAGTCACATTTCTATAACCTTAGTCCTTTAGATGCATCTCTGCTCCAACATATCTGCATTAAATGATTAATCGGGTTTGACAAAAGCTTAGTGATGAGCCATTCATTTGATTTAGGTGCATTAAAGGAGGGCTGTATCTAAAACCTGGAGCTCTGAAGGACTAGGATTGGAGACCCCATACCTAAAATATGCGTGGAAAAATACTTTCTTGGATTTCAAGAAAAAATATTTTGCTTGCTTTTCATCCAGAAATCCGTGAAGCAGCTACACCAAGCTGATTTAACAGGGATTCGAGACAGTTGCATAGTGAAGGGAATTTGACATGTCTGACATCTCCAACCATTAGACATCAAAAACTTCCACAGAATGCAACTTTTTCCAATTCATCACTCAATTTAGCCATAAAACCTCTATAAAAGCCTCTGACTCTTATGTTTATGAGATCCCCACCGGCCCCCATCCCGCTTTCCTTGTAGCGCAACACCATGCACACACAAATATAAACAGACTCGATCGCTTAATTTAACTTCACTACGAAACATCTACAAAGACACACGTTCGTGTGTTCATGGCAGGCCCTCACTGCCGTTCCTGTGTTCATTCAGCAGGACACACTGAGGTCTCTGTGTGCAGCTAAATAAAAATGTATGTGTTTGTGTGTGTGCGCGCTGCATGGACGTTGGCTAGGGTATGAGGAACAGTTAAAGAACAGCGTATTAGTTAAAAAGACCCTCAGTCTTTGCTTCCAAACCATTCAGGAAGGTAAAATGTTAGTGCACTACCTGGAAGGGGGAAAATACAGTTGATTGAATGTGAAGGCTTTGAAGACCTTTCCTCCTAAGAGCAATTGGTCCGGGAAGAACGCATTAATGTGGAGATTAAGTGTTCCCCCCAAGCTGATGTTAAAGCGCTGCGGTAGAAATACACAGTCAGTGTATTCTGTCGGTATCAGGGGACTTTAAGTTTAGCAGTATACTTGACATGTTGTTGCTGGCATGACAGCAGAACCTCAGACATGCGATTTATGCATCCGCCAAACTCTCCACTAAAACCCAGGCTTTGCTGAAGGGAACAAATACACACATAGGCCGACCTTAACTGTTGGCAGGTGTGAGTTTGCAGCGGACGAATCCAAGCTGCCGACCAAAACTCTGCTAGCAAAGGGTGTACTTATGTTTGATTCGTTACATATTTCAACAAGAATACAAAAGGCGTTTTCTATTTTGGGGTTCAGAAACTTGTAAAAAGTGCAATTCGGACATGAATTTCTAACCAGAAACACCACGACACAGAGAAGAAAGTATTTTATATCTGATGAGCAGGTCAGAGTGGTAATCTGACCCTAGCAATATCATGTCTTGGTGCATTGCATCATTACCTCTAAGCGGGACTTCTACAACGATCGATATGCATTGTTTGAAACCCCCGTTTTACGTCTGCTGCCATTATGCTGCTGGTAACAGGTGATGATGCCCATTGAGCCACATTTTGTCCTCCCCGCAATGCTTGCCTGTACGTTTCAGGATTCATTTAAAAGATTGAGATTTTTTATTTTATTTTTTATTTTAAATAGATAGAGACTTCTCTGTTAAATAGTGTTTTTGAAACAGTGCGTTAGAAAAATAGGTTCGAAGTCAAATCTGTCACTTCCAGATCAGTGATTTCCAAGTCAGGTCCTTAAAGGCTTTAACAAGGCAGATTTCTTCTGGATTCCTTCTTTAAACACACCAAAGTGGCCGGTCACCAGCCATCTGTAGGGCTGAGTGAACATCCTGACGAGCAAACTCATGTGTAGGGGGAATGCAACTAAAATTTGCAAGACAGTAGCTCATAAGGACCGGACTTGGGCACTCCTGTTCTAGATGTTTTCAAAACTCGCCTTGTGTGAAAGAGACAGAGCTTGTTCTGATATTGCATCCAAAATATTTCCTCTAATTAAAATGATCGATAATAAGTCGCCCTTTAAAGACCCACTTATGTTTTATTTTAGTTGCAGTTTGTTTGCAGTTACTTTGGTAAAACATTTTCTCATTACGACAATCGAATATTGTCAAAATCAAACAGTCTCTTTAACGCATAGCTTAAGTACACAATATGATTTTATACAAGATGCAGAACGTTCATGTTTTAAAAAAATGGAAAAACAAATGAAAAACACAAACGTCCTGGAGTCTTAGTGTTTATTTCTGCTTGTTTTTGCTGCTGTGTTGCTAAAAATTAAGGAAATTAAGAAGGGACAGTATTAGAGGAGGAGAAATGGTTTATTATTGTGATGAATCCTGCTAAATTTACTTGCTGTAAGATGTGGTTCTTATCTTACAGATTCTTTCAAAAATTTTATTAACTACGGTTTTCTTTATAAAATCTTCGTTTACGTATCTCTAACTAATTTTATACGGCACAGTTAATAAAACACGAGTGTTATTAAAACACGATAACCAGTCCGGGATTTAACGCACATCTAAACGCCTGCGTTATGACGGCTTCTGTAGTTGCGCCTCTGATCCTTTCTTTTCCTATCCACACCTTTTGGTAAATGAGGCTGAGAGAGTGTGAGTGTGTGTGTTAAGACGCAGGACTTACTGTCTGCCGCTGTGCTGCCATTGGGCAGAGAGCCCAGATCAACAACCATGCCGTCCAGACAGACGTTGAGCTCCCCTCCTGCCACAACCGAGCCTTTGTTCTCCGTCTTCAGCACAAGACTCAGCTGGACGTTCTCCACTAGAGGGGGAGAGGACATGCAGAGTCAGGCTGGGAGAAAGGATGAGTGATTAAAAAAATGTGAATGTCGTGGTGCCGGGGGGGGGGGTGCTTTGGAAGGACGTAAACGGACATCCTTTCCTATAAACTACATTCATCGTGGATTTACACAGGTTTAATGTAGTAAAATCAATTAAATCATGTTTGTTTTTGTTTTTTTATTGCTTGTGGCACCGCTACTCTTTAAGCCCAATGGTTAGATTCAGCTGCAGACATCTGCAGTAACAGCTGTAAGTGCCGCTAACTTTAGTTGTGTAAAGGTTAGCTGTAATCCATGGCCCAAAAAAAAAAAAAAAAAAGAACCCACAAAAAAAACACCTGGACCTAATTAAGCAAACAAGTGAGAGCCCGTCTTTGTTAAAGCTCTGGGGTGCAGAGTTTCAGCTGGGGTCAAGTTATACAACCCAAACTGAAAGAGTGAGTAGCTGTTTAAACATCAGGGTCAGAACATGCAGCCTGTTATTATGGAGATTGCTTTTGTTTATAAGGGTCTGAGTCAAACAGCTAAACAACAAAAGGGAAATGAATTAGCGAGTTGGGGTTAGTGTGTTTAAACCTGTAGAGATCATAAAGTTAAGCCTGAAGATGAAAAGTTTGAAGTACTAGCATAAAATATAACTGAACTATGAGATGCACCACTGTTGCCTTGCAGTGAAAAGGTCCTGTGTTCGATTCCAGCCTTTTGGGGTCTTTCCATGAAAAGTTAGCATGTTCTGCCTGGGCATGAGTTCGGTCTTGCCGGGTACTCCTCCCACATTTCAAAAACGAGAGGGTTATGGTTAATTGGTTTCTCTAAATTGTTGCTAGGTGTGAGCCTGTCCTGTCGGTCTCCGTGTTGCACCAGCAGACCTTCGGAACCCTACAGAGGATAATCGTGTGGTCCCGGGAAGACCGCAGTGGACCATAATGTACCGTAAGCTGCTTGAGGTGCATTTGAAGCTTTCACAGTTGGGGAGCTTCGTCATCTGCTGCTGTTGCTCCACTGAGTCTCATCAAGTCACAACTCCTGAACTGAAAACCTTTTTCCGTTAGATTCTGGTATTTATAGCTGAACTAAATAATCATACGAAGTATATAGCACTCCCTGAAGACAATGTGACACTAAATCTTTTACAAAATGTTTGTGATATAAATTCTCCATTGACTTCAGAATCAGGTCCTATTCTTTATCTGACCCTAATCGCTGCTTCTGTCTTACTTTCTAATATTTTTTTTATATTTATCAGGTCTTTCTGTTAACCTGCAGTACATATAGAGTTCATCGTTTATCGTTTTGTATTGTTATCAATAAATCCTGCTTAGACTGCGGTAAATAATAGCTATTCATATTAGTGCCATAGAGGCTTTGTCAAATGTTTTTTTGTAATGAAATACTAAACCAAAAGAGATTAAACACTGTTTATTTAAGTATATGCATTTTTACTTAAATTAAGGACTTTATTATTTGAATGTTTTCTTAATATAATACCGTCTAGCTAAAGAAATCCATGAACGGATGTTAAAAGGGAGTGAAAGCAAAATAATTTGTACTGTATACATAAAGGTTTTTTATTTCTGTTGCAAAACTGCACAGAATTTTCCTTTTACCCCGGCCTTCCCAAGACGATGTGCCTTTCCTTACTTTTGCCATCATACGTGCGCAGTGTGTCCAGAAGGTCGATGGAAGCGCTGCCTAGTAGCTCCTTCCTCAAGGTGTGGCAGCTCCACAGCTTCAGATCCAAATGGCTCTGAGGCGTCACATTTCTGCAACATAGAGAGCAACAATGCAGCCTTCACGAGAATGCAATGCTTTTCCTATCCATGGTTCTGTTATGAACAGCGATAACCTCAATTAGGAAGAAAAGCTTAATTGCTTTAATAATTTTATTTCAAAAGCCAGACAAGATTGTATGTTTCATTAAAACCATATTGATGCTTTGAGTGGGTTTGTATGTTGCAGATGAGCAATAGCATCCTGGCTTCTCTGACAGTGTGTGAATCTTTGCATGTTGCTCTCACAGGGTGAGGTCTTCATTCCACTGGAGCTCCAGGTGTCCGGTGCGTTTGCCTGTTTTTTTCGTTTCACTGGTCAGGCCATCGGCAGTCACCTCAACGAAGGAGCTGAGCCGTGAGTGGCGGTTCGGCTGCTTTGGAGACTGGGGCTTCGCGGACACCACTGCGCACAAACAAGCAGACCATTCAATAAGAATATGGATGAGTATACCACAAGGTTAAGAGGAAGCGCAACCAAACCTGCACAATGTATCAGTACACACAAAATATTTGGAAAAATTAAAAACTTAATGGGACAATTTAATAAAAATTCAGCTGTCGTTTTTCCTTCTAAAACAAGAAAATCACTCTGACAAGTTTGTCAAAATTACATTTTATTTTAAAGCTGGTCTCAATGCTCATTATATAGAAAATATTCTGAATAAAAAGGAAGAATAAACTTAAAAATCCAGCTGAAGTTAAATATTGTAAAAGAAAATTCCTATAAATTTTCATTGGTTACTCTCTGGGTTAGTGTTTCTTTAGGACTCACAAGCGAAACCGCAGACATCTCCTATAATATTTCAAATGATGACTGAAACCAAGATCTTTTACTTTGGCCGCAAACATCTAAGTTTCCCCCAGTCAAATTATGTCTCTCTACGACATACAATTCAGAAACCATAATCTGAAGGCTGCTTTCCTTAAAAAAGAAAAAAATATATCTAATTATATAAGAGTAAAATAAATTATTATTGTTGGCATTAATTATTATGATTAGTTTAAAAACTTAATTAAAAGGCATGTTGATTAAGTAAATTGAGCTGCAATGATGACAGAAATATACGGCTATATTTATAACCTGTAACAGCCTAACTATCTTGTGTCTTAAATTGTGTCAGGAAGCATATATTTTTTTAAGTTGTTGCTGTTGAGGCAATCAACCCGAAAACAAACATCGCCCTCTAGTGGCATAAAAACAAAGGGTAGTTTTCTATTGGCCCTACTTTAATGGATGTTTTAGACATTTTGTTGCAGTTGACACATTTGAATCTAAATACAGGTGTGATCTGAATACAAAATCTCGAGTGACGAAACCAAATCATATTACACCGTTTGATCTAAAAAAAACAACAAAAAAACAAAGCTAAACAGCTGACTGAAAAAAGCACCAAGAACAACTCTCAGGCACTTTTTACACATGGTGATTTAAAGTCTTCAAGAGAGTTCTGGCAGAGGGCTAAAATTTTGATTTACTCAGTGTTTTTAAATCTTCTCCGTGTTCTGACAATCTTGTCAGAGCTTGTTGCAGTCTTTGCCGAGATATTTGTGATATCAAGGAATCAAGGAATTTTATTTGTCATCACATCACTTGTGGTACATGAGGTGGGACGAATTTCTAATCCCACGGTCCAGTTTACACCCTGATAACAATTTTAAATTGCTACAAAATAAGAATGATATAATAAAATATAAAGAAATGTAAGAGAATAGGAATCCAAAGAGAATAGGAGTCCAAAATTTGCTGAAGCAGCATGGATGGTTAATAAAGTGACATTTTAAAGTGACATTTTAAAGTGTGATATTAAAGTGAACAGTGCCAGTTAAATAAGAGCGTTTTTTTTGTTTTTCTTTTTTTCTGTTCATTTGTAATTGTCCTTGCGTGTGTTTGAGAGTCTCACAGCTTCAGGAATGAAGCCGTTTCTCAGTCTGGTGGTTTTGCACTTTATGCTCCGCAGTCTACTGCCTGAGGGGAGCGGGACAAAAAGTGAGTGTGCTGGGTGTGTGGGATCCTTCATGATGCCGGAGGCCCTCTTCCTGCATCTGGAGGTGTAAATGTCTGTGGTGCTGGGGTGGCTGACTCCAACAGTCCTCTGTGTCCTCTGCAGAGCTTTCCTGTCTGCAGCACAGCAGCTTCCATGCCACACGTTGATGCTGGAGCAGAGTACGCTCTCCACCACACATCTGTAGAAGGAGGTGATGACTGAGCTCCCGAGTCCAGCTCTTCTCAACCTCCTGAGGAAGTAGAGCCGCTGGTGCGCCTTCCTGACCAGAATGGAAGTGTTGTTGCTCCAGGTGAGGTTGTTACTCAGGTGTACACTCAGGTACCTGTAGCCGTTGACCACTTCCACCGCAGATCCTCCCATGTGCAGGGGGTGGGCATGCTTGCCCCTTCTGAAGTTCACAATCATCTCCTTGGTTTTCTTTACATTAATGCAGAGGTTGTTATCTCTGCACCAGCCCTCCAGGTGTTCCACCTCCTGCCTGTAGCTGGACTCATCCCTGTTTGTGATGCATCCAACCACTGCTGTGTCGTCCACAAACTTCACAATATGACAGCCTGGATGGATAGGCGAGCAGTCATATGTGAGCAGTGTGAACAGGAGGGGGCTCAACACAGCCCTGAGGGGAGCCAGTGCTAAGGGTAATGGTAGGGGAGGAGATGTTGTGAATCCTCACAGACTGCGGCCTGGAAGTCCAGGACCCAGTTAAAGAGGGAAGAGCTCAGACCAAGTGAGTAAAGTTTATCAGAGTCTGAGAAATCATGGTGTTGAACGCGGAGGTGAAGTCCACAAAGAGCATACGAACGTAGGAATCCTTCTGCTCCAGGTGGGTGAGGGTAGTGTGGACCACGGAGGAAGTGGCGACCTGTGTGGATCGATTTTTCATGTTTGCATATTGGTGTGGATCAACAGTGACGCTGATGTTGGCTTTGATTTGGGTCTGAACCAGTCTTTCAAGGCACTTTGTGACTATCGTTGTGAGGGCTACTGGCCGATAGTCATTCAGACCTGTCACTGCGGAGCTCTTGGGGACCGGGATGATGGTGGTGGTCTTCATGCAGGTGGGGACAGCTGACTGGATGAGGGAGGCGTTGAAGATGTCCCCGCACTCTCTCAGCACCCGTCCGGGGATGTTGTCTGAGCCAGCAGCTTTTCGGGGGTTGATCCTCCTCAGCGTCCTCCTTACTTCTGCTGGAATCACACTGAGGGGCTCTTCTCCTGGTGAAGTTGTGATTCTGGTGCTGGGGAGGGTGTCAGGGTTCTCAAAGCGGGAGCAGAATTGCGTCATGACAGGACTGTGAGCTTACATATATTTATCCACATGTCCTGAGAGCGCCCGGGACAAGCAAACAGGACGGGAGCAGACTGATAATGTCTGAGCATTAGAACATCTTGCTAAATAAACGTGACTCACCGGGGTTAAATGTTAGCAGGAATCAAAAGAGAAAAGAAGACCAGATATGTAAGAATCAAAGCAAGTTACAGGAGCATTTTAAAGCGAGGCGCGTGTAAACGATCCTTAAATCAGAAAGTTACTCAGAGGTGACACTAATAACACTATTGTGTTAGAATGAAACCATACTGGTCAATTCAAGTTAGTATTACTTCAGGCTGTATTTTTGAGCAGTGCTCAGTCAATCCAAGGTGTTAATAAACTTTAAACATCAATTTTAAAATCCGAAAGTTAGGAAATTTACAGTTATACAACTCTGACCCTTTGGGTTTTCTTGAAAAATCTGTGTGCACAATCAACGGACGTTTATTAGAAAGACGATCAGCTTTATGGGCCAGTATTGTGTACACACAGGAACATTTTGAGTTCTGTGTTTTTACACGCTGACAGACCACACACTTTAGAGGAAATTTAAAAAATTTAAAGCAGGTTATAATAGTTAAAATATGCTAATTTTGTTTCCCAATAAACACAAAGACTACTTTATTCACTCAGCAAGTACTGAAAAATCTAAGCGATTATTGTTTTATGGGACCGAGCCGTGTATATCCACAACCTCCATTCCTTTACTGGCTGTTTTTTTAATGTAAGCATAAATTAACATTGGTATTGTTTGTTTCCCCCCAAAAAAATACAAACTATGCTGATATTTGCAACCAAAGCTTATTTCCATACTGTGTTTTTTTGGTTAATTGTTTCGGGTTTTTGTTCTGTTAAAACAAGCAGAAAAACAAAGTCAATATTGGTAAATGTTATCGGTCATACCCGTAATAATAAAATTAGGTCTCGATATTAGCCCAGATTTCCATATTGGTGCATCCCTACTGAAGAACCTTTGGACTTCTTTCATTCCTAAAGCGTTATATCAAACATGTGAATGCCAGAACTAACTTTAGTATTCAGAGAATATAATATAGTCTAACTTATAATACCACCACTGATGCACTGATTGACTGGCTGGACTTTTTTATTCCTATTAACTATATTAAAAAACAAAGTTTTGTCTACTTTATACATCATCTGAAAATAATTTGTTTGCAAAAAAATTGAAAATATATTGATAGTGTACACAAAAAAAAAACATTTGTCATGCTTTTACATTTACGCATTTAGCAGACGCTTTTATCCAAAGCAACTTACGAAAAGAGGGTTTAACATTAAACTGCGACGCAATTTACTCAGTTACCTGCAATATGCTAGCATTTTAATTAGCCCCTTACCTTTCAGGATCAACTGAGACCTCTCAGTGGTCTGGACACCGCCGGATCTGGTTGTGCTGGCAGCCGCCATGACATCACAGCTCTGAAACACATACAAAAACAACTAACTATTCATAATACGCCTTTTTAAACCAGAGGTGCTTGAACTGATCTCCAGTCATGTATAGGACAGCTACCATATGCTTGCTAAATAGCCTGAGAGACACATTAGTCAATGAGATTAAATACAAGGCTGTAGTCTGAACCGATCGCTGTGATTTTTGTCTTTGACGTCTGATGTGAGCGTGCACCAAGTCCGCATAAACGTTCTGTTTACACAAGCTCAAGGAACATTGATTTCTTAATTTGTTCGTTACAATTATTCAGCATCAGTGCAACAAAAATCTAAAGCACACTTTAGAGTAAGGCTGCAATATATAAGAAAAATTGGAAATGACAAAAATGGTTGTGAATACCTCCTTCTCCTCCATTGTTAGGTCACCAACACTCCTCGGGCACTACAGCATCTGAGTCAGAACATTTTTTGTTCCTTCTAGTTTATTTACAAAGTGCAGATCACAATTATTGTACATCCAAGCCTTAATAAATCAAACAGATCTTATTTGAATGCAGAGATATAAAAACTCAATACAGTCACAGAGACAGATTTCAATTTAATAAAGTATATTCCAATATAATCGCAGTTTTAATATGTAAATTGTTAAAGAATAAAACGTATATCTAGAAAAACGTTGCCGACGGCATCAAGTTAACATTTTTGCAGGAATCTGTCATAATGAGCGAAAGTTTGGAAGCAGTGGACAGAAAAGACTCCCTTTTAATAGGAGGAAAAATGCAGCAGAACCTTACATCAGGTCTAGATTTTTAGGCTAGTGAGACTATCCAACACAGATTTGTATGTTGTGAATGCATGGGGCAAACAAAAAATGAAAATAAGAAAAGCCTACAAAATATCTTAAGAAAGCGCTCTTATGCCTTCCAAAAATAGGAGCTTTGCGATATAAGAAACAAAAACAATCTGTCACCATGTGAGGAATCCTGTCTTTCTGCTTTGGGTTCATAGAAAGCATAAATGCCAGATAATGAAGAGTCTTTCTACTAATTCATTTATTCCATCCTAACAAGTTTTTATATCACAAAACAAATACTTTCACCAAAATAACCAAATCTGAATCCTTAGAACAAATATCCATTGCAGCTGCAGCAGGTCTTTGCTAGATGAAGATTGTGTAAACATGTTACTACAATGAGTTTGTAATACGCTGCTTGATAATTCCAATGCATCTAATTCTGACCTAACATATGCACATTTGCAGCACTATATTTAGCTTTCAAACTAATTCCTTTGCCTACACAAGCTAAGTCTCGTTGGGGCTTGGAGCTTATCTTTAGCGCTCATTATGCGTATATTACGAGAAAACATATAAATCAGAGATGATGCGGAGTGTTGTGCAAACTCCATGCAGAAACACCCCAGGCCGGGATTTGAACTACGGCATCACCTAAGTACTTCTCAAAGGAAAAAAAAAATGTATTAAAAACATATCGCAATGGATGGACCACAAGATAAAAGTTAAGCAAGGCAAACCTACGGGATAAAATGGAATGAGGCAAACCAACCTATGCAGGTGTGAAGAAATGAAAATGAAACCAAAACACTCGTCTTTAAAAAAAAATGTATAACTCAGTCATTAAATATTTAGAGGTATTATAACAAAGAACTGATTAACATTTGCACTATATTGCACCCGAGAGAATTAATTGCCTCTTTCCACTTTGGCTGAACGAAAGTCACGCAACAGCAAAGCAGTTCCTCTTCAAAAGGTGGAGAGGGCCATCTGGTTCACCTTGAGAGGAGTCAGAGTCAGAGATGAGCTCTGCAGCATTAATCGAATGGAGAACTGCAACGCACAACGGGGCTGCAATGACCGAAGATAGCGTCCTTTGAAGCGACGTGTCTTATAAAGGTTAAATTTTCTAGTCTGTGAAGAGATAACACAGTCTGTTAGTTGCATATATGTTCCCTGAAAACCCTGCGCCATAGCGTGTGTTTTAATTTGGCTTACAAAGAGCCACACTGACTTGTGTGTTTTAAAACCCCTCGTTGCATTTTATAGAGGATGTTTTTAAAGTATTAATCAGTGTCTTCTTTTTAATAACCAATTCCAGGTGTCCCAGAGCTTGATAAGCTATTTAGGTAGGAATGCAATGAAAATTTGGTCTGAAATCGATATAAAATCTTAATATTTCACTCAAAAACCCTGCGATCGAGTGCTGTCTCGTGATTAAACCCCTCCCCACCCCCTCCGTTAACACATACACAAAGATTAACATAAACACCAGCTGTTAATATGATCCCAGTTTCACACACTGGACATATATGGATGTGTTAAAAAGAAAATAGCTAACATCACCCGGTACCGATGTTGATGCCGGTAATCGTGCATCTTGGGATGCACTGGTGCTGCTTCTACGCTATCAACTTATTGAAACTCAGCTGGACGTTAATAACACACAGTTTGTTCATACGAGAATACGAAAAGATGTGAGCTTTATGATAATTTATGTTTTCTATACAATCCAACAATACAAACCAGCACATTTCTCAGATTTTGTTTGTTTCCGTCCTAACCACATCATCGCTAATATGTGAAAGATTTCAATACCAACAACATTATTCAGTGATTAAGCTCTGAGTAAGAGTCAGTTTTCCATGGTGTTCATGACTAAAGTTCGAAGAAAAAAGGTCCGCTTACGGCGAAGAGTCGGATGTAACGGATAACTGGAAGTTTGAACATATTAGAGCAATGTTGTTCTGTTTTATCATCTTAAAACATCCAATAAGGCCTGTGATGAAAGATCCTTTAATAGGTAGTGTTAGATATTTTGGAAAAATTTGGTAACAGTTTGCTAACTCACTAGACATTCTGTCATCATATTAAATTACAATTAAATCTTGTTTAGATGCCAAAGTCTGTAACAGAATCTTGACATGTTCCTAAAATAAGTAAATAACACAGAATATCTTCCTCAGAATCGTCTCAATCAGGTTTTGGCCAGTCACATCTTAAAATAACAGACTTTTGGTTATTTATAAAACACTTCTAAATAAAATAATAAGGTCAAATATCAGTGCATCTGTGATTTATTAATTTTATTCTCCTTTTTGGCTAAATCTCTGTTTGTCAACATAATTTCTTTATAATAAAAGTCCCAAGTTAATAGTTTTAGATACAACAATATTATTTTGCACCATCAAATTTATTCCAAAAGGTTAAAACAAAAAAATCTGTCCTTCATTAAGAGGTGGCTCATGAGTTTATGCTCAATACTTGCTGCTGCATCAAGGTTACCACAGCCAGGGACAAAAGGAAGCCAAGAAGCGTAGCTGAAATATTTCTGGTAATAGTGAAAGCAAAGAACCAACAACAAAAACAAGCTGAGGTCAGTGGCAAAGCTGCAGATGATCCGATGGGATTTACCCCAACAAAAGAGGACAGCATTACCTCTCATCCGCCTTTTAACAGAGCTGCTCGGCCTGAAAACAACAAAGATGTCAGCCAGGATTCATTCCAGCTTCATCTACAAGCTAAAATATCTGCAGCAGATTTATGTTCAGCCTAACAAACATCCATATCAGCTGCGTACAAAACACATACACGGAAGATGATTGAGCTTCGCACCCGAGGGCTGTCAACACATGCTAAGAAACGCCTCCAGCTTCCGGTGTTCATTTTCAAAATAAGACCAGGTCATTAACATATAAATGTTATTGTTAATCATCAAATAATGTATAAATGTTATTGTTAATCATCAAATAATGTATAAATGTTATTGTTAATCATCAAATAATGTATAAATGTTATTGTTAATCATCAAATAATGTATAAATGTTATTGTTAATCAACAAATAATGTACAGTGAGAAAATTTGAGTACACGGCTGAGGAAGGGAGGCTTGACCTGCATGCCTTCATCTGTGAAGATGGGGCCACGCTTCAGGATTTTGGTGGCCAATGCGGATCCTCTCGGGAGACGTGGAGAAGCCTCAACAGCGGCTCCACTTCCTGAGGACCAACACCCACAGGGAGCTGCTGACCGTCTTCTAGCGCTGCTGGGCTGAGAGTGTTGACGTCCTCAATCTGTCCACTATGGTACGCGGAGGGTTGTCAACACGCCTCAGAAGATGGACGGTCCTCCTCTGACCCCCCGTCTAAAAGTAGCGTTCTGGGAGACGGGACCCACCTAGGGTACCCTTTAATCAATCAAAATTATTTTTTATACTTGTTTACTCTATGCTCCTGCTGTGGACTAAGTGACAATTGCAGTGCCACAAATCCATTTTTCCGATATGTGTGTGTGTGTGTGAGTGTGTGTGTGTGTGTGAGAGTGTGTGTGTGTGTGTGTGTGTGTGTGTGTGTGTGTGTGTGTGTGTGTGTGTGTGTGTGTGTGTGTGTGTGTGTGTGTGTGTGTGTGTGTGTGTGTGTGTGTGTGTGTGTGTGTGTGTGTGTGTGTGTGTGTGTGTACGTATCCATAATATTATGCAGATTGCTCCATTTGGTCTGATCATATTAGACTAAAATAATCTGGCATAAATAAGCGATTAAATCAATTGGAGTAATTAAATAAAAAAAATTATCTTTAATTCCTACAACAACAAAAAAAAAGCTTAAGTTCAAGATAAATAAAAACATGTTTTAAGAACATGGGTGTGAGATGTCCTGTCCGTCCTTAACTTTGAAGGGTTTCCGGTCACAACATTCGGTAGGACGCGTTTGAATATGGCAGCCTTGACGCTAAGGAGGCTAACAGTTAGCCGGACGGCTTCGTAGCGGGATTTCACAAAAGGACACACAGGAAAATGTCGTCGTAAGGGCCCGGGTTCTGGCGGAGCCGCGCCTGCAGCCTCGTCCCGTGTGTCAGAAGACGACGGGTGGACTGACATGCCGGAAACCGAACCCGAGCGGTGCTGGTTTACGTACCTCGCTCCGCTGCGCTCTGCCGTTGTCGTTACTGAACTTCCATTTCCGCCTCGGCGACGAAACCACGTGACCGACGCAGCGTCGTTTACTGTCTGTGAAGGATTTTGGGTCCTGTTAGAGACAATGAACATCAAATAAACGAAACCTTATTATCTAGGACCGTTCAAACATAAGTACTAAAATTAACAACTATAAAGAACATTTTAAATAAAAAAAAGCGGGGCTTAGAGCAGTTTTTCTTTCTCTCTCTGTCCATAACAATGTAATTGTTTTTTAACTTTTGGTCCACTTGTTTATATTAGATTGATTTTGGATGCTTGTATGCTGTTGATTTGTTGGTGTTTTTTGGCCCGAGAGGTGAAATGACTCAACCGAAACTAAATATTTCCATCATTGCTCTAGTTACTTTTATCTCATGGTTAATCCTCTGTGTCTATTTGGTTTTCTGCCATTCCCAGGTTGTTTTTCACAGAAGTTAGTTACATTTCTTGGCTGAAAAAAAACATATATATAACTTTTTACTATCAATTTTTACTACACTACACAAGGTGGGATTAACCTCTCCATCTCATTTACCCAATAACTATTTTTTTCCAATCTTGTGTTTTCAAATTGCAAACCTGAAGAACTACTCAGATGAGCAAGACACTTGGTCTTCCCTGGTAAAATATGGATTTATTGTACTGTGTCATTGTAATATGTGACTGATGGTACAAAGAATTACACACAGCAAACCACATCCTAATCCAGAAATGAAACATCTTGTTTAATTTAACAGCTTGCTGTGCTGTATGTTTTAAGTATGTGTACGTCTGTTCCACGAGATCCATTTTTTGCATAGCAGTACTATAATTAGGATAATAAGGTCATTGTTTTTAGATTCATATGAGGGACTCGAGTTCAATATTTTCATATAAATTTTTTTAAATGCCTTACAAGTTTTTACTGCCTTCTTAACCTTCTAAAAGTAGTTATATCAACTCACCACATGAGGGCAGTATTATGCCGTATTTATCTTATTCTTTATCTGTTATAAGTCTGCTATTCAGCATTCACAAATTCATTAAATAATAAAACAGAAGCATTCAAAGTTAGGTAATAAAAGCAAACAAAAATACAACAAAAAACAGATTTATTTAAAAAGAGACATTGAACAAAAATATTTATCTAACATCTTGAAATGTCACGCTTAAAGCAACAAGTCAAATATTGTATCAACAGAAAAACTCCCGTTTAACAATGATTTTGCATTTTTCAGCTAAGAGTTTTTCCTGCAATATAACCCTCCTCCACTTAGTACATAAATAAAATAAAAAAACACAGATGATTCTAACATTACTGATGATACTGGTCCAAGAGATCTGTGGTTAATCTGCAGAGAGGATCAAGTTACGTGTGTAAAGAGATTAAGGCAGCCGTCTTCAGTTGATGGTGAGCACGTCGCTCTGGATCTCATGGCTCAGCTGGGTCTGCAGGTCGCTCAGCTTCTTCTTCAGGACCGCCAGCGCAGACATGACGATGGTCTCTGGCCGCAGAGAACCGCAGGACTCAACGTTGAAATAAAACCTGGAGAGAATCAAGTCCCACATGAGCCGCGCTCTAGGTTTCAGTCAAACAAGGCGCAGCGTTTAACATGAGCAGTGAAGCAAAATCAGCAGTGTGATGTTGAGATTGTGAGGAAGTACATATAATATATACAGTATTTTTTTTTATTAACCCATAACAGCAATAACAACACTGTTTATCGCCTTAACAAAAACATCAATAATATGTGCATCAACATTAAAGAATTTCTTTATATTCATTTTGTGAACTTTCCCTTTAAACCATTTGGGAAAGGTAAGATTGAGCATCTTGTCTGATCTTCTTTTAGGTTTATTTACAACATTTGAGTTTATTGGAGGAACAGCTGTAGTCGTATTTTAAGGTAAGACCTGGGACAGTTGTGCTTCCTTGTGTGACATCATGGGGAAAAATAAAGGTCATCGAAAGAAAGACGCAAATGTTAAACATCTGTCTCTCTATCATTTTACTGTTGGCATGAAAGTACAGAATAAAAAGGTAAAAAACAACAGAGTAAGTGTTTGTTTAAGAAATATCCAATTTGTAAATTTTCTACAAATCATTTTAAAGCCTACAATCGGACTGTTTGCTCACCTTTCCGGCTTTCCATTGGGGTCGTAGGGCGCCTGGACCTCATCTTCCTCAATCTCTGAGTATTCGCTCTTCGGCCTGAGAAAGAGGCGTTGCCAGTCAAACAAATGAAGACTGCGTTTCTTGCTGGGCTATGCTGAAATGAAGACATACCATTCCTCGGGTCGCGGATAGACCGTGTGCCTCAGCGCGTTGTCGGGGTCATACTCAAAGGAGACGCCCGCCGTGGGGTTCCACTTGGCGTGCTCCTTACCGAAGCCCTTCTTGGCGTACGCTCTGAGCCGAAGCTCTTGACCTTTACGCAGCTTCACCAGCAGGATGTCTAACACGGATAAAGGCGGCAAGAGTTAAAATAATTAAACCTTCAAGTAGATTCATGTAAAAGGTTTAAATAGGTTGGTGAGACAAGATCGGAGGTTACCATCCTGCTCGACGTAGTCGTTTGGATCGTTGTCTCTGCTTCTGGAAGTTACCTGGAAGAACAAGAAAGACAACGTCAGATTCCCTCTATGGTCCACATCCCACACCAGCCCCTGATTAAAAGGACCTACAGGGATGACTCTAGGGTTGTTGGAGAGCAGATCACGAGAGGTGACGTGACGCGTTTGGTCCTCGGTGCATCGGACATCCAGAGTCAGCTCCACGGAGCACTCAGGACAGAAGTCGTCACAGGTGCAGTCCTGCAAGGAGGAGCAGGTGGAAACACACTCATCAGCTTCAGCAAGCTCTTACTATCCTGATCCAGTAAAACACCACATAGACTTTTGTCCTTTTTGTCAGCTAATACATACAACTTTACTTTTTAGGCACAGACAAATAAAAATCTAAAACGTTTCGTCAGGATCTTGATTAAAAGTCAGATTGGTGTAAGGTTTGGTTTAAATATTGAAACATTTTTCATCCCAAGCAGGATCAGGATAAAAGCACAATTATCTCCCCAGTAAACTCCACAAACGAGGAGTGGCAACAAAAATTAAAAAAGAAATTGGCCAGAAAAATATCTTTCCAACATCCACAACTCTGTTTGTTGGAACATTTAGTTCAACAGAGTAAGCCTCAGCATTAATTCAGTTTACCCCCAATGAATACTGTCATGTTGCTTATCTTGCTTCAGGTTTATTTTGGGTTTGTCCATTTGTGCTTGTCTGAGATCAGGTCACACCAGACATGCCTAGGGGTTTTTCTCTATTAGGAAGCAGACTCTGCTTTGTGATGGTTGGCACTTGGAGACTGACCCAGATTGAACCCAGAAGAAAAGCATCGCAGTCGGAGGACCTGACGCTCATCAGCACTGAGCAGCAAACTGCCTCAGTGGATGAAGGGGGTCTTGACATGCAGAGGCCATGTGAAACGTAAAAATGATCTTCCCTTGATAACCGGAACACACCATGTAGGCCTGTGTATTTATTAGATTATTAAAATCTAAATGATATCATACAATGTTTGTCACTAATTGCATCTATTTGCAATATTAGACAGGACACGGGCACAGAGAGAAGGGCGGAAGATATGCAACAAAAGTCTCCGCCATCTTAAACGGGACATCCCTTTGAGCCACATTCTTAAAAAAAAAAAAAAAATTAAAAATGTGATTAGCCCCTTATACGGTACTAGGGTCAAATTGACCTGTTTAAAATTTTAGCAAGAAGAAAAATGGTACTTTTATGCATTTTTTTGACCTGAATTTCCATGGCGTTGGCTTATTTTCATACCCACCACATTTTACATCCTTCATGTGGTGTTCGGGTTAATTTGACCCACATACAGAGAGATATAGAGAAAATGTTACATTGTTGTCATCAAACTATAGATAAGCTGTATCCTCTCACTTTCCCACACTCTTTACCCTCTGTCATATGTCCACCTTCAAACATTTTTGTAGGCGTTATTCAATAACATTGTAAAGGTCGAACACTCTCTATGTGCATCACACCTGCACATCAATGAATGGGCTGAGAGAAAAATAGCCCTAAATCACAGTAGAGAATGTCTTTCCATCATGACCAAAACATTTATCCAGAGGACTTAGAAGCTAATGTTTTAGAAGAGTCAGACACAACGATGAGGAAGATGAAGATGTCAGAATAAAAGGATAATGTCAGGCCCTCACAGACACATACACAGTCACCAAACCAAAGATTGGCTGTTTGTTCTAACTGTCCTGCACTCTTTACCCTCTGTCATGCGTCCACTTCAAACACTTTTTTCAATGTCATTCAATAACATCAAAAAGATCAGCCATTTTCTTACACTATATGCTTTGCACCTGCACATTAGTGGGTCGAGCCAATAGATATAAATACCTCAAAAAAAAAAAATTTGGGTCATGTTAGTGGAGAATCTTGAACTAACGTAGCCAAAATAATTAGCTGTCAGAGGGCTTTGGAGCTAATGTCTGAAGAAAGTCAGACACTCAGTGGTGTGAAAGAGGAAGATGTCTCCGAATAGGAAATCAGTCACTTTTTCAAGATAAAAGTGACTGATTGTTGAAGTTCCAATTTGTAGAGTTTGTATTCAAAATAATAAATGTTGTCTAATTTAATTTGTTTCCAAGATAAGCATGATTTATCACACCCAAGTGTTGAATATAGTGGATTTTAACATTAATTTTAACATTATGACAAAAACAGTAGTCACACTTCCATTGTTAATTGTGTTCTAGTAAAGACAATTTTCAATAAACAAACATGTATTTTATTTCAATTGTTTGAAATTGGGTTAAAGACAATATATCTGAATGGTTTATGAAGTATAATTTTGTTTTTAAGACCCCAAATATGCCCGGGTCAATTTGACCCTAAGATCTCCAGAGGGGCACATGTTGTTATGTTGTTAATACAACATAAGGGTTAAATGTCATAACAGTCTTGCTCAATCTTATCTCTTTGAAGAGGAGACTGATGTCTTCAAATAAGGGATCTTAGAGGAATCAATTTGTCGGTGTAAATTGTTCAGTGTTTGTTCTTTTTTTTCCTTTTCTTGCCGCTCCCCCAATATCCCCTGTTTAGGCTCCATCATAGACCCAGTACATTTTTAAATCAAACCTTAAGACTTATTTATACAAATGAGCTTTTAATATGTAGTATTTCTTAGATGCTTTGGAACTTGCAAACACGTATGTGCTTTTTATGTATCTTCTATGTTGTTTGGTTTTGCTTGTTTTGTGTGTCTGAACTCGACTTACCCTCGAATACTGCATCTTATCTACAATGTCATCGCTGGTCAGGGGAATCAGGCCTGGAGACGCATGGAAGGGAGCAGATTAGCATTCAGCTTATTATGCTCCAATCAACTGGAGGTGGTTGTAGGGAGGTACACACCAACTCTGTGAGCGATGAACTCATCGTGCAGCACCGAAGAGTTGGCATCGATTTGGATCCAGTCAATGGCTGAAAAAAAGAAGACATTTTGCTTTATTCAACAATAATAAAACTGAACTTTATTTGTACCACAGCAAAACAAAGCACCATAGAGAACTGATGTGTATTTGCACCGAGAAAGTAAGTGGTACTCTACCTATTGTGGGAACTTCTGACATGAAGACACGACGGAGCGAGTTTGCGACCCTGAAAACAAAAGAAAAAATTAAGAAGAAGAGCATTTTAGGATGTGATGGAGTAATAAATGTGTTTTCTCCAAGTCTAAATACATTTTCACCTATGAGAAATAAATCAATTCTGTTTCAGCTTTTCAACACAAAGCTAATTAAATAATCGGAAGAATCTGGAGCATTTTTTAAAAACTTCGTTCAGATTACTATAAAACTAAATAAATTCTTTTTTTGTTTTTTGAATGGGTAATTTTTTTTTCACTTTCAGAAAGTTAATACAGAATTAAATAAAATGTATACAAAAAACAACCACATTGGATGCATTTCATTATACAGGGCCTTGCGAAAGTATTCGGCCCCCTTTAAGTTTTCAAGCTTTTGCCACATTTCAAACTTCAAACATAAAGATATAAAATAAATTTTTTATTTTTTGTGAAGAATCAAGAACAAGTGGGACACAGTTTTAAAGTGGAATGAAATTTATTGGATTTATCAAACTTTAACAAATAAAAAACTGAAAAGTGGGGCATGTAATATTATTCGCCCCCCTAGCGTTAATACTTTGTAGCCCCACCTTTCGCAACAATTACAGTTGCAAGTCTCTTGGGGTATGTCTCTATGAGTTTAGCACATAGAGAGACTTACATTTTTGCCCATTCTTCCTCGCAAAACAGCTCGAGCTAAGTGAGGTTGGATGGAGAGCGTTTGTGAACAGCAATCTTCACCTCTTTCCACGGATTCTCGATTGGATTAAGGTCTGGACTTTGACTTGGCCATTCCAACACCTGGATGTGTTTATTTGTGAACCATTCCATTGTACATTTGCTTTATGTTTTGGCTCATGGTCTTGTTGGGAAGATAAATCTCCACCCCACTCTCAGGTCTCTTGCTGACTTCAACAGGTTTTCTTCCAGAATGGTCCTGTATTTGGCCCTATCTATCTTTCCATCAATTTTGACCATCTTCCCTTTCCCTGCTGACGAAAGACAAGCCCAAACTATGATGCTGCCACCACCATGTTTGACAGTGGGGATGGTGTGTTCAGGGTGATGAGCTTTGTTTCTTTTACGCCAAACATATCGTTTTGCATCGTGGCCAAACAGTTCAATTTTGGTTTCATCTGACCAGAGCACCTTTTTCCACATGTCTGGTGTGTCTACCAGGTGGCTCGTGGCAAACTTTAAACGAGACTCTTTATTGATATCTTTGAGAAATGGCTTCCGTCTTGCCAGTCATGCAGATTTGTGCAGTGTACGACTGATTGTTGTCCTATGGATAGAGTCCTCCACCTCAGCTGTAGATCTCTGCAGTTCATCCAGAGTGATCATGGGCCTCTTGGCTGCATCTCTGATCAGTCCTCTCCTTGTTCAAGATTGAAGTTTAGAGGGACGGCCAGGTCTTGGTAGATTTGCAGCGGTCTGATAGTCCCTCCGTTTAAATATGATCGCTTGCACAGCGCTCCTCGGGATGTTTAAAGCTTGGGAAACCGTTTTGTATCCAAATCCGGCTTTAAACTTCCACAACAGTATCTTGGTGCTGACTGGTGTGTTCCTTGGTCTTCATGATGCTCTCTGCGCTTTGAACAGAACCCTGAGACTATCACAGAGCGGTTGCATTTATACGGAGACTGGATTACAAACAGGTGGATTCCATTCATCCTCATCAGTCATTTGGGACAACATTGGATCACTCAGAGATCCTCACTGAACGTCTGGAGATAGTTTGCCGCACTGAAAGTAAAGGGGCCGAATAATATTGCACGCCCCAAAAGTTTGACACATCCCATAAATTTTAATCCACTTCACGATTTTTATTCTTCACAAAAAAAAATGTAATTTTATATCTTTATTTTTGAAGCCTGAAATGTGGCAAAAGGTTGAACAGTTCCAGGGGGCCCAATCATTTAGCAAGGCACCGTCTATCAACACTGAAGAATTCATGATGTCTGAAGAGCAAACTTCTTACAAACACATTTTTGTTTAAGTTTGCATGAACTTTTAAACAGAACAAGTAACAAAGAATGTGCCCGCCACATATTTAAGCATGAGAGTTTAGAGGCGGAAAAAAAGGTTTTCATTTCAGCAGATTGAAAGACATAACCTTCAGATGTCTTGCTCACTTTCCTAACTCAGATTAGCCACATTTAATCTGGCCTCCTTTTATTTTTGGGTGATTCACTAGTAGATACAATCTTACAAGAATAGAATAACTGATAAAGAAAAACAACAGAAGCTTTATCCATCTAACACTGGTACATTTAGGAGGAATACATCCTTCTCTCTTGGTATTATTGTGTTTTATTTTTTTCTATATGATTTGTATGGACAGGCTCCATCTTATCCAAATTAATGGTTTTTTGTTTTAGCAGAAATATCCCCACTAGGATCAAGGAGGTCATTTCAGGCTTAAAGCATTATTAAATGAAACTGCTGTTAGTAAAAAGCTACAAACTGTAGAGGTTAGAGTACTTTCTGAATAAATATTATAATAAATCGTATTTATTTGTAAACTAGGATAAGGGGATAGACTATTTCAAGTCGACCCACGTTTGTTTTCTTGTATTTTGCATTTTAACTCCTGTTAGAAGAGGATAGCAGCTGCCATCTTGTCCATTCACACAATATGAGCGGGGGAAAAAAGATACTTACGCTAAATCCGTATTTTCTATGACGAATTTGACATTTTCGTCCGTTAGTTCTGTTATTTTCACCGTCGGCTGGTTAGCATACGGCATCCTGTGAGGTTATTCGGCTTTGAAAGGCGAAGAAATCGTGTTTTTACAGCACGAACTATCGCTGCTTCGGCGGTCACACCGGAACAGAAACATTCACTGTGAGCTGATTGGATAGAAAGTAGAAACGTGGCTAGTGATTGGCTGGAACGAGGATTTAGGGGCGGAGATTCTTCATTCACTACCGGGTTTGGTAGTTGGTTTTGTATTTTTCAGAGTAAAAGTCTGAAAAATGGCTTCAAATTATTAAACAAAAATACAAAACAAAAAAACACAATACACAGAAAAAAAAGTTTTAAGAAAAAAAAAATATTTGGCTATCAACCTTATTAAGTAGTAAATATTTTACATAATTAAATAATTCATTAAAGCAAATCGTGGTTCCAACTTTAATGTTGATGTCAAACTGCGTAGACTTTTTTTATTAAAAAGATTTTTATTTTTTTATTAAAAAGCTTATTAGGCACTATTGGCCTTTATTCAACAATGGATGGAGAGGGAGACATCTAAAGGCCAAGAACCAAACTGGTAAAAACAGCTATATTATAAATATTTACCCTGATTAAATTAGAAATGATCATTTTTTTTGACACAGAAATAATTGTTTCTGTTATATACATAAAAAGACAAGAAAAACAACAACAAAAAACAATGCATACCAGACTTATATACACTACTTTATTTGGCTTATGACTTCACAAACAAATTGGATTTGTTCCTGTATTTCTATACAACAGAGAAAAAATTGACCTGAATAAAACAAAATAAAGCCACTTATTCCGAAGATGAACAGAAATATACTGAGGGCCTTTCGAGAAATAGGATGTTTCTGTGTCATTATAATCCATAATCAATCGAATCTTTCGGTCACACCGTACAGCTGAAAGATATAGGAGCAAAAAAAAAAAAAGAAAGAAAGAAAAGCACCATCTTCAGCTCATGACTTTATTTGGCTGGTTGGGCTAAATATGCCAGAGATGTTTCAGATCATCGTCTCTGGTTCAGTCCTGTGAGGTTCTTCAACTGAAATAAAAAAAGACGGAAAATGAGTCACAATATTGGAAATCATCCAGATCTGGTTATATTTATTATTGATGAGGGCATCAAGTTGCAGTGCTTCATGATAAATAGCTTTAAGCCCAAAAGGCAGGAGAGGCAGAACTCGGAGGCACAGTTTAAGGTGAGCACATCCACTGCATCATGCATCAACAAACAGCAACGTTTGGTAAGAAAAAGCTTTTTCCCCTCAATACTTCTTTGCTGTGTTTTGGGGGAACTAAGGCAGTTTTGTTATGCTGCCACCAACTGGGCAACTTTTGAGTTTTACAGTTGCACAATAGTCCACCTTCATTAAGAGAACATGTCTTAAGGTACGTGTTAGAAGATAGTTAATTATTATCTTTGCTGGGAAAAAAAACCTCACCGTAACTGCAGCTCCCATAAGCCCCTGTGCTACAGCTTCACTAGTTGACTGCATCTACAGAGAAAAGGAAAATGGTACCACATCATCCAAAACGGCATTGTTCTTTTATATTTAATTCGGTTTCATTTAGATATTCAGTTCTTGAATGATCAAAGTTTTATGTTTGCATCTTTTCTCTACCTGTTTTGCTGTGGTGGCCATGCTGACAACGTCCTGAATGCGGTTATCAAGGAAGGCCCAGGTGTCGCGGAAGTCTGCAGAGGAATCCTGCAGCATCACCAGCTCTGTTGTGTTGTACAGACCGGTCAGCACTGCACGCTTTGTGTACCAGTTCATCTACAGATAAAGGAAGAACAGAAAATTAACTTCTGAATCCTGTTGAAGAACCAGTATACATTATTGACAAAACATATAGGGGATAAAAAAAAGGTTAATAAGGGGAAGGTTTAGAAATTTCAAGAGGAGAAAGAGCAAAAAGACATGGAAATTGTCTTTGAGATGGGTGGGGTAACCTGAGAGGTAGCAGGCCGGATATTGTGGGGGTGATGATGAAAGGGGGACAGGAAGGTGTGAGCGGAAGAAAAGGAAGATCGTAGGTGGGAAGATCCACTCACGTCGGTGGAACGATCCCCAGCGTAGTACCACATGTCGTCCACCATGGAGGAGAGATGCTTCAGGCTGTCGGGGATGTTGTGGGGAAGGAGCAAGATGCTCATCGCCTTTATACAAAGACACAAAATGTAATTCTTGCTGTTTCTGCTGTGAGTCGTCCATTAGTTTTGTTGCTATCCTTTACCTGTGGCCAAGTCTCTATGTAGGGGATGTACATCCGCAGCCTGGTCTCCACTGCGTCTCTGAGGAAGTCCGCCGTCTTCTTTGGTCTGCAACAAAGATGGCAGATGTAAAGTTTAGGTTGATTTTTAAAAGGCTAAGCTTTGACGCACCCCCTTACATTAAAAATCACAATCTTCACTGTATTAAGATTTGATTTTATGACAGAAAAACACCCAAAGTAGTGCAGAATTGTGAGTTCAGTCTCAAGCATCTTATTGTCTTATTGCCAGATCCCTCTAGAGGGGATTATTAAGTGGCTGTAAGAAGTGCAACATCCCTGTTGGTTTTGTGACAAATTAAAAAAAATGAGACCAAGATCTTATTCCACCCTGACTGTAACCTACATCAACTACAATCTAATCTAAAAACAAGAGGCTTTTAGGGGATGGGAAAATGTAAAGGAATAAATCATAATAATGGGACACCGTCCTATAACTGGTGTTGGATTGTGTTTAGAGTTGACCATCACAGTTTAACTCACCATAAAAATAATTCAGCAAACATCTGCAATAATCCTCCAGGGCACTGATTAACCCAGAAGAAAGGTCAAAGCTGGCCAAAAAAAGCACAATATAACGTCTGATGGAGGCTACCAAGAGCTTGTGGCAAATTTAAAGAAGCTGCAGGATTACCGGCAAATATTGCTAACAACAACGAACATTATCAAAAACAAAAACATCATAACCCCAGAGAGGAATAAGGGTGGCGGCATTATTCTTACAGGCCGTTTTATTTTAAGCAGGATGTTTAACAGGTTCGAAATACCAGTCAATGATGATACTGAAATACTGAACTTGAGGACCGACCTTAGAAACCTCTGGTTTAAAGGTTTGCAAACTTTCACAATTACAATGTTCCCATTTTGTGTTTTTCTGTCTTAAAGAGTTTTTTTCCTCAACAGATGTACAGGTTAAAGGTCACATTAACGGTAGATATGGTACTGAAATTATTGACCTTATTCTCATTTACCATATATCTCCTAAATACGGTGTAGATGTGGAGGTCGTATTTTGCCCCTCAAGTCATTCAACAACAGCTGACTGGGTTTATAGTAATTTTATTTACAAATTTACTTGAAAATGTGGAGTGCACGTTTAAATTTTCACAGATTTCAGCATGAATTATCTTTAGACTTCTTTTCCCTTTCTTTCTTTACAGTTTTTTTTCAGCCATTTCTTAAAAAGATGATTCATTTATAGGTCTTTCTTTCGATATTATTTTCCAAATAATCAATCTGCCCAAAGTTTTTAAACCCCTAAGAGAAGTCTAAAATCCACAGAAAATGTCCAAGTCAGGCAGTCGTTACAGGAACTGGGCGGTGGGGGTTGTGCATACATACTCTGCCTGACCCAGCTGGACTTGGTTATGTTGCTCAGCCAGGATCTCTGTCAGCTTGGAGTTGCACTGGGAGATGAAATGTAGGACCAAGTCTCCCGCTCCATTGTAGAACATCCCAGTGGAAGCAGACGACAAAGCCAGAGACTGGTGGCAGCACGGCGATATAAAAAGATGGGTTGACTCATCAAAGATAACCTGAAGTCTCCCTTAACGTACTGCAGTTATTTTACTCCTCTTGACAACAATGTTTCCACTTAATCTGCATCCACATCATTTTAAATTACACAGTGCTTTCTAAAGTTGTTGCATCACAAAACGTTAAAAATAAGGCATCTAACTGTTAATAGAAATTTAAAAACAGGCTAATATACTTATAATGCTACTTGGGCAATAGAGACCATAGTTGTTGGAATCTTACTTCAGCACCAGCAGCAATGGCTTCCATGGACCAGCCATGCAGCGGGACAAACTCTAGAGCGGCTGTTAGAATTCGAGTCTGCAGCTGCTCTTCCGTTTCATACTCCTCTTCCTCCCCCTGGTCACTGTGCAAACACAGAGCAACATTTTTATAATAAAGCAAAACAAGTCAGGTCAACTCGTCTGATTTGACATACAGAGACAGACTGTTAAGCGGGTGGAGCTGTTATTAGTAAACAGCAAACTGCAACGAAATGCAGCGACGGTTTCTAAATGCCTGACCTGCTCTTTGGATCAGAAGTTGCCTCTGTGTCCTCGGCAGCGGAGTAAGCTTGGTAGTGCTCATGGTGGGTTGTGGATGGTGATGACGAAGAGGCGGATGAAGAGGCAGAGGGTTTGTCAGATTGGGACTCGTCCTGCAGCCGCAGCGCTGCACAGTGGAAGCCTCGTCTCAAGCTGCTGCACTGAAGGCTTGTTGATGTTGGTGCAGTGACCACTGAAACAGGAAAAAGATTATAGTCAGTCTCCAAATCCCTAGTTAGTCGGCTGTCTGACAGAAGGCTCCCACACACGTCTTGATGACAACATAAATTCAGCACTCGCCTCACAGCAGTTATTTGAAAACTGGAGAAGCATCTTCTATCACTCTTAATAAGGTAGGGTCAAGGCTTTGAGGGATTTATCTGTTAAGAAGTAGACTGTAGCCTGCTTTCCAAAGAATCTGGACTAATTAACCAGCTAATATCAGGTTTTCACCAGGACTAAATCTAGCTGGTGTTTATCTCATATTTTAGGGTTAGGTTTTATTATAATAGTATTAGTTATAGTATCTATGATAATTGCTTTTGTTTTTTATTAAAAGCCTTTGGATGATACTATTGGGGGTGTCCTGATCCGATATCAGATATTGAATAACGCTCCAATATTAGCAACAAATGTAATAAAAGATTACGTCTACATGCATCTAAAATCTCCAAAATTGGCTGTCCAACGCAAGCAGCTTGTTTCTAGCATGTAAAACCCAGTGATCACTACAAATGCATGCTAATTTGCTACAGTTGTAAATCACCTGTTCTGCCTTTTTAGTAATATCTCTTAATTAAGCCCCATCTGATAATTTACACTACCATGGTAATATGCAAGTATGTATGATTCATGCCAATAAATTAGCATGGTACAATATCAGTTCCTGGCAATAGCGAAGACTGAAATATCAGTATACAATCGGAAGTGAGAAGGTCATATTGGGACACTCCGAGATTCTATAGACTTTGGTTTAACATTTCTGAGCAAATACAGTGATGTAAATACAGCATATTTACCCAAGACTTTATATTGGCTTATGCTAACTTCGGCCAATTCATAACTTTCTGAGGTCTTTTTACCTAATTTAATGTTTCCGATCATCAAAATGTTCTCTTTATCTACAGTACCTAAACCTGTAAATCTTGTTCACTAAAACAAACATGAATCACGTGTTGCCAAAAATAACTGCAAATGTCTTTAATAGAGGGAAGCATGTTACCAGAAAGCAGAGTTTAAAACACATTCAGTATATTGTGAGACAACATAAAGGTATAATCTATGCATCTGTTGTTGCTCTGAATAGTAAAATTAATTTTTTTTTAAAACTTTAAAAAAACAGTATCACAAACCTGTAATCAGTTTTTTTTGGGGGTGGGGGTTTATATTTTGTTGCTAATAAACTAATCTTGTTGTACTGAGTGTGACTAACCTGTACGATTATTTACATGTCTGTGGTGTATATTTAAGAGACATGTAAATATGAGCTGATTAAATAGACCATCAATTTAAAACATAATACTGATAATATAATGCATCACCCTGAAGCCGTGCAAGGAATTGCAAATCTTGTCATGAAACCAAACATTTAAACGTAATAAACAGCTAAATATAGCTATCTCCCCTCATCTGAAGAGATTAAAATCCCTAATATGCGCTGCAGTTAACACACACCACACTTTATGACATTATCAATTAGTTTTATACTCCAATTAACTCCTGTAAAGTTTAATGATTGCAACGTGATCTCTTTCCTGCCCTTCATGATCACCTTCGGTTAGCTAACGTCCACTCTGGGTTGTTGTTTTCTTTTTTTACTGAATAAAATACAGAAAGATTTGTTGGTGCATTATTATTATGTTTTTGTTGTATTTTCTTGGCTGTCCAGCGTCGAAACAAAGCAAGAACGAAGCACTGGACTCGTCTTACCAACGCGCAGCCCTCGGAGGAGCCTTCCAGCTCTCAGTCCTCTCAGCAGCGCCGCCATAATAAGCTGCCCGACTGCGTCGTACGTCACTGCGTCATTTTACCGCGACGTGATTCAACGCCGGAAGTAAAGTTTGTCAAAAAATAAACGTCAACCGCCAAAACATATATAATCAAAACTAACTTTTCTCAACCTGCTTGACATAGAAAAAAATTATTTTGTGCAAAGATTTTTTACATTTAATATTAGTGAAATGCAATCAAATGTTATGCGTTTAAATTAACATGTAAAAAAAAATACACCATTTATAAATGTTTTACCTTGAAAGTACCATGTCGGAAACAGTTTTTTTTGTTGTCATGTTTACTTAAGTGACTGCATTTGTGACGCCATTCAGGAGAGCAGGTGAGTGACTGGAAGATAATAACGCGAGTTTTCTTTAACAAAATTGCCATTGCTGCTTCCTAGTGGAGTTTTACATTAAAAACAAAAGCTTTAGTGTATCTTTCCTTCACCAGACTCTGACTGGGTGAGTCAAAAACACAAACTGCGTTACTGCGTCGATGTGAAGTAGCCAAGATGAGTTAGCCGTAGCATGGTTTATACTGACTACGACAGCTTTTGAGGGTTTTAATAGACGACAAATAATTAACGAGGAAGATTCTAGAAAATTGGTTAAACCAGTTCTGGATTAAATGAACGACTTTACGGAGTTTGAGAGTTATGTCAAAGATTCACACATTTTAGTGATGTTTGAACTCTGAAAACGTGTTTAAAAGTGACAAGTTAGCTGTAAACTGTCTCATCAGGTGTACTGCACTTGACCACGTGTCTTTAAGTTTTTAAAGGCTGAAGCTTTAGATTTCTGTATTTTAGGGAAATACGAAAAGAAACACAAGAAAACGTGAGAAGATTTTTCTGAGCAGTTCTAGAAAGTATAGAAATTGTTGTCAGGAGCTTTCAGGTGTGGATATTTCATTGAAGAAATATGGAAACACGAAGTGGCTCCTTGCAAGGCAGATAAACTTGACTGCAGAGATCCAGATGTTTACACTCAAGATTCTGTATTTAATTAGAAAAATCTGTGTGGAGTTTGGGGATTCCCTGCTTTACGTCTTGAGTATAAGGCTAAAACAATAAAAAGCTTTTTTTTTGGGGGGTCTTTTTTGCAAACAGGTATTTTTATTTGGTGAGATTAAACGCTTGAGGATGAAAGTAATGCATTATTCAGAATAAGTTGTGGGAACATTGTAAGTTATGTTTTTCTCCAGTAGATTATTGGTCTTAGTTTATAGGGTCACGTGACGTAAAGTTGATGCCAGACATTGTTGATGGAGCGCGGTTTAAAAGACCAAGCCTGTCATTTACCTCTCCCAGCAATTAGTTTTGTTGATGTACAAATACTGCCAATTTTTCTGCTTTTTCTGTATAGCTATAACGTCATATTAAAAAGTCCTGGTATATTTAATTAAATCCAATCTTTAGGTTTTATAAAGGTTTTATAACGTTTTTGATTTACCTATTTTTCTTAAGATGCATTTATTTTAAAAATGATCCTCATTTTAAGCAAATATTGACATTTTAAGAACTTCTTTGTTGGTCTCCAGGAAATCATGGCAGACCTCGGTATCAAAGCAGGGGACAAAGTGTTGTTGGTGTGGACTCTACCATCAGCACCAGAAACCTTGAAACAATATGCCGAGGAAGTTGGCGCAGCTGTTGGTTCAAATGGAAAAGTGTCGGTGGAGAACATAGAGAGGCTGTCACTCTGTGAGTTCATTTTCGCTTGATTCAATTACCCAAGCCAATTTTGTTTACCTATAAAGCTCTAATAAACCATTTTTAAAATATATAATCCGTTTTAAAACATTTAGGTCAAAGTTTTAAGTAATAATGATCCCGGAAATGATTAAAAAATGAGGATTGTGACCACTATCATCAGTAAAAAGTGTTAAAGTACGACTTCCCGCTCGTCTTTGTCACAGCTCATCACACAGCGTCTTCCTTCGACTTGTTACTTTCCTGTCTTCTGGTGGACAGCTCCTACATCCACAGTCCTGACACCTTAGCTGAGATGGTCAGAGTGCTAAAACCTGGTGGAAAACTGGTCCTGGATGAACCAGTCACAGGTAGGCATATGTATAATTTCTTTTTTTAATTGCTCAAAGCCCATTATGTAGAAGCTCCTGCGTTCTTCCTGTGTTGGACTCTAAATAAATGTTCCTTTGGTGTTTCAGGCACAGAAGCACAAACCATGAGGACGGCAGAGAAACTCATGTCGGCTCTGAAGTTGTCTGGCTTCATATCAGTGACTGAGGTGAGTAAATTCAGTCTGAAAAGCAAGAGGTCAATAAAATGTGGTTTATCTTTCCTATTATAACGGAGAGGTGAGTCAAATAGATGGCATCACTCCAAAGAGAGATGAAACAAAGTTGAAATATTATCAAGCTGAGGTGGAAAATAATGAGTTGTGTTGTAGATACACTGTTCTTTAAAGCTAGCAGATATTCAATGTTTCCCATAGTTCCTTCTTAGATCTTCTGATCCTCCTGCTGGTTCTTCATTCAGGTCTTTAAAGCAGAACTCAGTCAAGAGGCGCTGAGCTCCCTCAGAGCATCAACTGGTTACCAGGGAAACACGCTAACTAGAGTCCGCATATCTGCCTCCAAACCAAACTACGAAGTTGGGTCATCCAGCCAGCTCAAGCTGTCGTTTGGGAAGAGGACACCTAGGCCAGGTAAGTTTACAAAGCTGGTGACTTGTGATTTCTGCATGGTTTGTTTGGAAAAAATATTAGAAACTATTAAGGGCCTACTTAAATTCTTACAAACATCAATTTGAGTTTATCACAACAAATTATGTCCAGGCGCTAAAGGTGGAAGCAGAATAGCCAAATTTATCCTATTAAATTGAGTCAGTCAAGTTTACCGTATACTATCCTGAAATAACCAGTGATTTTTATTTTATTTTTATTTTTCAAGAAACAAAAAAAAAAAAAAAAAAAGACTGTTAAAAACATAAATGTATACATTAACAATGTGTATTATTATTTTTTTTTTTACTGTTTTGCTTGTTTTAAAATCTGAAACTGTTTGTTGTTAATATTTGTTACAATATCTGTGTTATTTTTTACAGAGAAACCAGTTCTGGACCCCAGCACAAAGAAAATGTGGATGTTGTCGGTCAACGACATGAACGACGATGATGTGGTGAGTCTAGCCAGTTTATGCTGACACAAGTTAAATTAAGGAGCTCTCACACTTATAACGTTACATCCTTTTGAGTGTATACATCGAGTGAAAGTGCTGCCTAAATAAACACTGCCAACACTTTTTTCAGAAAATGCAGGATTGGAAATAAGAGCTTGGACTTCATTTATGACATTTTGTTCACTGTTTTCCTTAAAAGATCTAAAAGTCTGAATTTTATAAGTGCTGAGCAGCAGCCTTGGAGTATTTTAAGCAACTACAAGTAACTCAGTAATGCTAATCCTGTTTACTCTAGGATTTGTTGGACTCTGATGCTCTGCTCGATGAAGATGACTTAAAGAAACCAGACCCAGCTTCCCTTAAAGCTTCAAGCTGCGGAGAAGGAGCTGGCAAAAAGAAGAAAGCGTGCAAGAACTGGTGAGTTATGTTTTAAAACCCTTTAAAACCCCTCTGTGTATGATCATATAATATATTTTGAACACATCTTTTTAAACTGGTATATTTCAACATGCTTCCTGTAGCACATGTGGGCTTGCTGAAGAATTGGAGGGCAAAGTGGAACAGAAATCTGACTTGCCAAAATCTGCATGTGGAAGTGTGAGTAGGGTGTAAAAAGATCCTTTACCCTGATGTTTCTAAGAGAAAAATAATAGCGGTACTAATGAATTATTTTATTTTTGCCAGTGTTACCTCGGTGATGCTTTTCGCTGTGCCAGTTGCCCGTACCTGGGAATGCCAGCATTCAAACCGGGGGAGAAGATTGTCCTGGACAACAACACGCTCACAGACGCTTGAAACCAAAACGTTCCTGAGCATTGAACTTCGGTGCTTCAGGGCATAAACATTACTTCGTTTTACATTCTTTCATTTAACAAGCAAGCCTTCAGTTTCAACGTAAGAAGAACTGGAGCCACTTTTTCAACATTTGTAGCCCATGTTGTGTAAAATTGAAATCACCAGACACCAAATCTGTGCGATTTGGTGTCTGAATCAGAGGACGACAGTTTTGTAATGGGTCAAATGCAAGTATAACTAGCCTCGTTTCTGGTAATGTAGTCATGAAACTGTTTACTTCAGGTGTCTGTTTTTGTCAATCGATCAAACTTTATTCCAAAAGAAATTGAAGGGGTTAAAGATGTATTTCAATATTGTCACAGAACAACAGCGATCACCATCAAAACAAAGATGCATAAAGCTGGACAAGTAGCATTGAAACTGTTGAACATGAAGTCTATTTATGTATGTAGTCATAATTTCACGTTCTGTCAGTCAATACAAATAAACTAAGGCCAAATCATGTTTAAAGGTGATGTGAATGTTTACAGAATATGGTGAACAGCTTCAATATATCAGGTGTAGCTGTCCTTTACACGTATCAACAAGTGTTTGCCTGTTCAGATTATTTTTAATGGAGCTAGTTCCAATACTGTAACAGATAACTTTATTGAAAATTGTCTCTCAGGGCTTCTAAAGCTAACATTTTGGTTTTATTCCCTGCTTTTTATTTATTTTGTGGAACAAAGTTTGAACTGTTTTGTGCAAAGTTGAAGACAAGTCTAAATCTGCACTCAACTACAAAACACCAAATATAAAAAAACTTTTCCTTTTGCTTAACAATCAGTTTGTTAATACAGGATAACTTTTATGGTTTTTTTAGGTGCCCATATCAAAGCCTGTTCGACCCTGAGAATTCCTCAGATACTGACATATCGTTAAAAAGGCAAATGGTAACTTCGATTCAACACAACGATAGTAAACACACTGTTAAATATCCTCCAATGCAGAGATTGGAGATAAAACTTCTTTAGTCAGAGATGGATTCACATCGTTGACCAGTGACGCTGAAATCCATCTTGATGTCTCCTAAACTGGGCTCAAAGGCAACGCTATAAGACAAAGCGTCCTTGCCATCGCCGGAGCTCTCCGATGCCGACCGCAGGAAGTAAACGCCCTGCTTCCTGTGTCGACTCCATTCGCAGGTTCCCTGCAGGAATGACAAAACAAATAAAAAAAAATTCAAATCCGCAACAGAAGAGCATCTAAGACTTCGTACAATGGGTAATAATTACCGACGCAATGGTTTAAATCCAGCTAAACTAAATTATATACACATATTTAAGTGATATATTTTACTTACTCAAGAAAAATTGACCTAAAGTTTGATTTTAAACCTGCTTATTATTCATATTTGAATTCAATGATCTTGTCAAGCAGCAAAAATATGAAAAAACTCCACAAATAAAGAAGGCAACTCTTTACAATTCACAACTCATTGTTAACCCTGAAAAAAATTATATTGAATAGGATTCAAAAGAAGGCTGTATTTAATTTTTTAATTGTACCTAAACACCAAATTGTATTAACTGTTTAAGTTGCAACAGCTTACAATTGGCCTCACATACTTTACGTTTCCCTCAGGTGGGAACAACTGGTACGGTGGGTATGGCCGATATGGATTTAAAGTTTTATCCGATATCTTGTGGTACCATTGTGATAATGTGTAAGGTAATAAACTCAAATACTGCTCGTGGCAAATTAATGATTTAAAATGCTCTCATTTAGGACACCACTTACAGGAGTATGATTTCTATCTGAAAACTCCAATCGATATTTTTTAAATTATTTATTAACACTTCTCACGGACAAACAATGTGAAAAGAAGGAAAGATTTGGACTAACATCAAGATCATAATTTATCTTGTGACAATAAATCACAGATTTATCACTGTAACGATGACAAGGACGAGCTATAGGAGTGAAGGACCTTATCACTGATTGGTTGCGTCAGACCCCCACTGACTGTGACATCGTCGGTCAGCTGATACTCCATCCATAAGGCGACGCCATGACATCGGCCGGTCCTGAAACCGTTTTTTGAACAGTTACTTCCTCTACATAAATGCCCAGCTCTAAACATTGATTTCATTTAAAATAAAATATATTGAAAACAATGAAAATTATGTTATTCCCAGTATTTTTAAGTGAAAATTAGACATTTTCTTACTTTTACAATTAACACACAGGAAAAAGACTATCTTCCCTTTCTTAAAATACAAGTAAAAAAACTTACAAATATATCTTTTGTCTCTGTTTTAAATAAGCATCATAACAGATTCTACCTTACAAAAGGTAGCGCCCCCTGGGTGCTGATTGGCTTTTGAGGGACACACTGTGTAAAGTCGAAGGTCATGACGGCGGCGGACTGACTGAGTGCCCGACATGGATATTCCCACAGGGGGTGGGGCTCTGCTTCGCGGGACTCACGGAAATCCAGAGAGCGCTGTGGACACACAGAACCTGGGTTCAACTTCTGTAACTTCAACTTACGCAACACTCGACTAGGCTTGAACGAGGCGTCTCTCCCGCTATGGTTTATGAAGTGTGTTAAGAGGCAAAAACGTAGAAATGTTTCTATAAAACTCACAATGAATGTAATGTCACTCTATTGAAGAACAACCTGGCCGGTTTGAGGTCGACCTTTGGTTTGAAACGTTACCTGCACCATCTCATCCATGGGAGTCACATCGAAGCCTTCACATGTTCCAACAGGGGCTCTTATCCTCCACAAATCCTGCGAAAAACAAATAATATCCAAAAGAAAAACCCCACAATGATTTGTTTTTAAATCTTAAGGAATTTGCTATTGATCACAATGTACAAAATAATAGTTGAGGAGAAACTCTTAAGGAACAGTCAACGAACCAGAACAAAACTGAGAGCAAACCTAACCATCTAATAAAACCTTTCTGACCTGAAACTCCACAGCCACCACATGCAGGGAGGCGGAGCAGGGCAGGATTGTGGCGCCAGGTCGCAGCAGGCCTGCCAAAGCGGTCCGACAGTACCAGAAGAACAAGGAGTGCCACGGCAGCAGGCTGGTGCTGAAGTACGGCTCCCCCATCAGGACGGAAATCTGCGGGAGGCATTGAAACCATCTTTTAGATTGTCTAAAAATACCATTGCCGTCTTTCACATAAATTATGCTGAACACTAAGAAAAGTTACTATGAATTATTTCAACAATTAAGCTTCTCCTTTGATTTTTGTGTTTCTTTAGATCTCTCTGGTTGATATCTGAATGAAATTTGTAGCAAACCCTTTTTTATTTTTTACGCCTATAAGAAAAAATAAGCACTGCAAGTTGTTTGATAGAGGCAGACAGTTTGAAATCAGCAGAGAATAAAGGAAGATTTTTAATAAATGAACTCCAAAAAGAAAGAAAAGAAATATGTGTTTTTTTGTTGGGAGTTGTTAGTTTGGACATGTTTTAAAAATCTTTTTATCAGAACTGACAAAGGATAAATTCACTGTTGATATTTCTGATCGATTCAGTCTCTAAATGTCACACAAGTTATTTTATGTCAAAATGGGCTTCAATGAATCTGCTTTGTAATCATTTACTCAATTGCTTCTCCACTCCTGAACTCCTAATTACATAAACTTTGAAGCAGTTAAAACAAAGAGGGACCTGTTCTCCTCCGAGATCCTGGCTAGTCAGCTGCTCAGGCCTGATCTCCAGCAGTTCAACTCCTCCTTTCTTTAAGTTGGCCTCCAACACCTGCGGTTTCAAGTCCCACAGACCCTTTACTAATCACCATCCTGTCATTTGGTACCAAACACAAACCTTCAGACAATAATTGTGTTGCTTTACCTCTTCAATAACTTGTTTGGACATTCTGGAGCTTTCCAAACTGAAGGCCTTCATCAGGAACAGGAACACAAAGTCACAAACTAACCCAACAATCAAAGCAGGCGTGTTTACTTTGAAGAACGTGGGTCGTGAAGCTGCCGAACCTTCTTGGCTCCCAGGATGTGAGCGAACACAGGCAGCAGACTTCCATCGCTGACGGAGAGACACACACTGTCCTCACTCAGGACCTGGAGGCGTCGCCACAAATGAGGAGTTCAGAAAACGCAACAGCGTACGCTCGGTCACACTGATGATGATGTTCGCTTACACAGCGAAGAGCTGCGACGTAGCTCCCGGCGCGCCGTCTGTCGTTCAGTTCGCCGAAACGAGGCCGATTCCAGATGAGGTGAGCCTGACAGGTGCAACACGGCCGAGATGGGAGGGGCCTAACTTGGACGTCCTGGAGACTAAAATATTGAGAGAGAAAGAAGTTCACCAGAAAGTTTGATCAAACTAATATGAGCGTTTTAAGTTGACTCTGAACAGACCTGTGATGCTGGAGGCTGTACCACAGACTGTAGTCATCATGGCAGACCGTCAGACTGAGCCCCTCTTGCTCAGCCACCTGGCTTTCCGCAGGCAGGAAGTAAACACTCTGCATCCAGTGATCCCGCCACTACAACACACGGCTGTGATTAGCAGAGCAGCTCAGCAGAAACACCGCCGGCACTCAACGTGGTTCACTGCAGAAACCCAGAAGCTCCTGAAACACAGATCGGTTACTCACTGGTGCCTCTGCTGGCCGTGGATACGTCCAGCTGGGGGCCATGCTGCACACAATGGTTCCGCTGGGATCCATATCGAGATCCCACCAGGACAGCACGACCTGAGCCCGACCCCCCGACAGAGCCGCAAACCTGCTGGAGTGGGACTGGAAGGCACTGCTGACCGGTTTGCTGAAGTCCACGCTGCAAAAGACGCAGTGAGATAGGTGTGAGTACCGACTGCATGGTGAAACAAAGACAATCACAACATGCCGCCGACGTACTACCTGAACATGGTGCAGAGAGGACTCAGCGGGGTGAAGCTGGCGGGGGAGACTTGGCTCAGTTGGATGTCACAAACCGAGTGAGCGCCGGCACAGCGCCCAACGGTGGGTGGCGGGAGCAGGCGAGCCCCCTGCACCTCCAGCGGCTGCAGCTGGGCCCAGCTCCACAGCAACTCCGACTCCACCAGCTGGGCATAGACGGTGGCACGGTGAGGGACAGCCTGACAGCCAGCCTGCAAACACATTAACCGTAACCATATAGTACCACAAGTGTCTGAGGTTTAAACAAGTGGCGTCCACATAAACTAAAGAACTGAGTTAGACCAGAGACACCGGACCACACATTTTCTGTGTTACTAAACGTTAGCTACGAAACACAAACCTTAAAAATATCTATAAATATAACAAAATACCGCAAGATTTACTCACACTGAGCCCTCAACAACTTGAAGATCGATGAGTACTTAGTGAAAACATAGGAAACTTTTTTCATTGATATTTTTGTTAAGGAAATAAACCATCAAATCCAATGAGAAAAACGACTTTTTAATTTAAAAAATGTTTATGATTTTATTTCCACTTCACAATTAAATAACTTTGCTCTTTTATTTTTAAGGAAATCCAATTAAATATATTTATATCCGTGGTTGTAAAAAGACAAAATAGATACATAACATACAAAGTGCATCATTGCTTCACCAAAATTTCAAATTAGAATAAAATAAAAAAGAAGTGATGTTTAAAATATGTTTTTTAATATTTATTTAAAAATATTAATAATGGTTTTAATCTTATTCATTTAAACTAATTTATTTAATCTAATGAAGGCTTCAAAAAACTGTTACCTTGTTATTTAACATAAAAAATTTTTTTGTATATTCTTTCAAAACTATTCATTCTTTTATCTTTAATTTTCCTAACTCAAATATTAAAATTCTCAGCTCCTACAGAAAATTTTAAATTATTTCAAGACCTTCACGCTGGCAGGAAACAATTCTACGATGGTCTTTTAAGGTATTTTTTCATTATTTGAAACATAAAAATGTATTTATAATGTTGTTACACAAACACCAATTTGTCTCATATACTTAAATTGTCTCATTAACTTCTGCCTTGTGTCAGTTTTAGCATCTTCAGAACATATTTAAGCTCATTTCTTTGAGCAGTGGCGACAAAATGCATGAAATCTAAACCGTTTTTGACGCACCGTGACCAGATTTTGGTGAGCGTGCTCATAGCTGGGCAGTGCTCCCTCGCCGATGAGCTCGGTGTCAAACAGCTCTGTGATCAGCAGGTTTGCCTTCTCACGCATGTCTCCGTCTAGTAAAAACAAATTGAACACTTAAACAATAAAGCCAGAAAAAGCAAGTAGCTCAAGCTTTGACGAGCTTTGCAAACTGTTTAAACAGCTTCTAATAAGTGGACAAGCATAAAATATTTCCAGAGGCAACCAAAGCTTTTCATCATTAATTAACCAAATTTAAATACATTAAAAACATGAATCATTCTTCACCTTTGTTTAAAGTAAACAATAAAGTAAAATTAATAAACTCCATGTAATTAACTTAGAAAAGTTCATACAACTCTTTGAGGTGACACGACCAGCAAGTTCTGTAAATGTAAGACAAATGTAGAAATTTTACTGTAATCAGTGTCTGAGGTAAATTCAATGTAGAAATTCAATATTTGGACATATGATTTTTAAAGCATTAAAGAATGTGTAAGATAGGCATAAGCAGCAGATTTGTATGTTTTCTAACGTTCTTCTAACCTGGTCCCACTATCACGTCTGTCGAGTGTTTGTTGATAATCTTGATCTTGTCCGAGAAGTTGTTGTTCTTCACGATGCACTGAGCCGCTTCTGCCATGGGCTTAAAGACCTTCAGAAAATTTACAGATTGTGTGGAAATTGTTAACAAAGATGAACGTTTTGTATCAAGCAGCGAGACTTTCATGTAGGCAACTGATCAAGAGTTGATGGCTTGATCTTAATAAGCAGCTCTCCAGACGTAATGGAGGTCCTATAAAACATTTTCTTTAAACGTGAACTTGGCCCCCCCTCTTTTGTTAATACTAATTTTAGTAATTAGTTTAGTAGTTTATTTACCCCCTCCCATGTTCTTTTAATTTTTGGCTTCGAAAAAAATAAGAACATAAACAAATCTTAAAAACTAGAGAAAAATTGATGATAATCACTTTAAAATCTTAGATCAAAGTCTTAAATCATCTTCAAATGATGTGATAACAGTCTCAAATATGGAACTAAAAACTGTTTGGTTATAAATCTACTTAATCCACTGCAAAGTATGATCTTAACAGTGTTTATAAACAGGATTATGACCCAAAGGACAACAGAAAGAAAAGCACAAAAAGACTAAATTTAAAAGATCAGATGTCAAAATAACGAGGACATTTTAAATTTCCTGTGAAATTCTGCCGTATTTATCAAAATTTCATGGAGTTAAACAGAGATGCTTCCCACACCTCCACAGCATAACAGAAGTCCGCTCCAGCCGTGACGGCCATCATGGACAGAAGGCCGGTTCCAGTCCCGATGTCGAGGACGACGACTCTCTCGCCTCGAGCCTTTATTCTGGACACAGCGGCCCGGATGCCCTGATGGTACTTCTCGTTCTGAGAGGGAGCGAAATTTAGTCAGTCAAACTGAGCAAAGAGTTAAATGGCTATAAAGAAGTCTTTGTTTTATTTATTTTTATGTACTATTTAAGTGAAATCATGAAGATTTAAACCTTTAGTAATGTGTTCAGGTGGAAGAAATAAACTTTTTGATGATTAAATTAAGTTTATAAGGAAAGGCAAGTTTATTTGTATAGTACCTAACGAGGAGATATAAAAGAAGAAATAAATCCCTGTTATGACGTGCGGCTACATGGTATTATTCGTGGAGCTCTCACCCGGTCCTGATCGTGCAGCATGTCGGCGTAACAGGACCTGAAATAGGAACAGAAATTAGATTAACCATTTATTTTGTTGCCTCTTAGAGCTTCTGGAGGAAAAAAACCAACCCAGCATAAAACCTTTAATGTCGGTGCACAGGTCATAGTTCAAACAGATCTGCAGTGTTAACAAAAATAAATACATTCTTTTATTTTCTACATTCACTGACATCATTCATAATCTGAATCCAATCACATGGTATAATAATAGTTATAGTAATAAAGATCTAATTAAGACTCCAGTCACTCTTTATCGTGTTTTAAAGTGTTTAATCCTCATTGTGAACCTGACAGTTCTCACATGAATGCAAACCTTCTGCTGCCGTTCAGAGTAAAGTTTTCTCAAAACCTACTTTAACCCCCGCTAACATGAACAAGCTCTTCTGGTGTTTTCAAGTGAATCAACTTTAAGTAGCCTAAACTGCGCCTAGAACATCTGTCGCCTGAATCAACACAGAGAAATCTCGCTTGTAAACCATCGCATATCTGCCCCCAGCCTCGCATCTGCCCCCAGCCTCGCATCTGCCCCCAGCCTCGCATCTGCCCCCAGCCTCGCTCCGTGAACCACCTGGACCCACCGCGCTATCTCCTGGTGGAAGTCGTACTCCTCGCTCTCCTCCACCCAGTCCACACCTCCGGTGGTCGGGTTCGCTCTGCTGCAGAACGTCTTCATGTCCACCGGGGGCGTTTTAAAAATATACAGATATTTTATTTATATATTTTTGGTCTAATTGAAGCTAAAAAGTTGACACGGCTATGGACACGGCGTTGTTTCCACGCAGGCGGCCATGTTTGAACGGGCTGTCGTGGTCACGTGACCAAGAAAGGCGTCACGTGACACCTGAAATGTGCTGAATTCATTCATGTTTGTCTCTGCAGTGTTTATACAAAGGATTCATTAAGGAATAAGCTGTTTATTAGAAAAAGCGTATGTTTAAAATGTTTCAGACGTTTTATGATGATTTTGCAGACTATTTTTTTTTACCTTTAGCTAAAAACAAACAAAGTAAAAACCTCAAAGAGAAAGATACTTTTTTTACTTCTTCCATGCATTTAGATACAGAAGTATAACCATAAATACTGTATGGTG
>JAVLVB010000079.1:149202-229082 GCA_032876305.1 Orestias chungarensis | reverse complement strand
ATGGTGAGCACCAATTACTATAATTGGCTTAAAGGTAAATAAATCTTTAAATATAGTGACTGCAAGTGAAAGTATGTTAAGATCTATTTTTTTTTTTACTGGAGCAAAAATCTAAATATCAGAGTACATGTTACATTTTTTTTGGTTTGGATTGTGTTTGTTACTTTTAAAAAAAAAAGCTATAAAGAACAAACTACTTGTGTTGACAGTGCTGCAAGTCAATGACTCAATGCATTCTCCTGGGGTTCCTTAAAACGGAAACCTTTTCAAACTGCTTTGTAATGATGTATCTATGATTTGAATGGATTGTCTTGTAAAGTGCCTTCAGACGACATTGGCGCATTATAAATAAACTTATGCTTGATTCTTGATTTAAAAAAACACAGACTATACTATACTGTTATGGTTATTTCAGCTTTATAATGTTTACTCTTCCTGTCAGCTTTTATTTTAAATTATCCAAACCAACATGAAATGGTATACTGAGTCATTAAAAAAAGGACTTTATTAATGCATAAGTAGATTTTAGGCATTTGGATCTCAGCCTTAATATCTGTACTGATAAATGTAATGTTAATTTATCCACTTTCTAACTCTCTGTTGGGATCAGCAGCGCTGATCCTTGTATCCTTCAGGAAAAAGAAGAAAATGAGGTCAGACTGTCTGGTTCAGTACTTTGGTGGTTTGAGTCTAACCTAAAGAACACAGACTTCTTTGTATCGGTAGGTGATTTTGTACTGGTGTGGACAAAATTCATGTATTTAATATCTAAATGCTTCCACTGGCCCGAATTCTTACATATTACAAAGATAATTTACATAACTATGCATAACTTTACAGCTTCTACTAATCAGACCTGAAATTTGTGTTTAGTGACTGAGTCAGACCTGAACCTCCAGAGGTCATTAAGGATGTGTGGCGTGGGATTAAGAACTTTTTTTTTTAGTCCACCTTAAATAGGAATTTATTTAAGCTTTCATGTGACTGAATTTTACAGATCACTCATGAGGAGTTTAATTACAAAAAATAATCTTGATACAAAAAAAAAGGCACAGCAGCAACTTAAGAAACCCCTCATAAATACAATAAATATGTAAGAAAACATCTGATATAAACGACAAATGTGGAAACAAGAATGAAACAAAGGAGGAGCAACCGAAGTTCAGGATGTAATGGTAAGTTAAAAAGTACATTTTAAACCACAGTTATTTTACAGCATGTTTTTTTTAAATCTATAAATGATTTATAATAAATTCACCGTGGTTGGGCTCCTTATAGATACTTATGTGTTTACTTGTATATGTTAATGTTCCCATGCTACCAACAGCCTGAATTCCCTAAACTTTGCAAACAATTTTTAAATAAGCCTATTAAGGAAATAAATATAGTCTGAATAAAGCTCCTGGGTGCTATTTATAATGTTTTCATGATTAAGGACGCAGATTTTGAACCCCCATTTGAGTAGATGTGTAGCATTAACTAGAAGAACCGACTGAGGCAGAAAGACAATCATTTAAGGCAGAACGGGACCTCAAGGGGAACAGAAGTCGGACCCGAACCAGCAAGTCACAAAGTTCATCCCTGATATGCTGCAGCATAAATAGATCTATCACGATCTTTTGGTAGTCAACAGGAATCTGGACAGAAGAGGATGTTTTTCCTCCCTTTTTCCACCATCTAGTCATGCACACTTGGCTGTTGGCAGGCAGAAGGCCATGGTGGAGGGAGGGACCAGTATGTCTGTGAAGATGGGCCGGTACCCGGCTGGAACAGGGCTGGCGCTCTGCTCCAGCAGGTCTAACACGGCCCCTCGGACGTCTCTGGAGACATCTCCACGGACATCCAGCAACACAGACACTTGCTCTTCGCTGCGGGGGGAAAGAGAGAGAGAGAGAGAAAGACACTGATTGTAAAATACTTGCGTTTTTAATCAGTTTGTCATGGATTTAAAGATTATTTGTGTGCTGTAAGGGGCAGATAAATATGAAACATGGCATAAAAAAGAAGGTTTTTATTTATTTCTATCACTAAATAGTCTCTTGGATCAATATGGAACACAACTATTTTTCACAGTTAATTAAGGTAAACACACATTTCCTTTCAGAACACCTCTCTGGGTTTTACTGAGATATTGCAACAACCTCCATTGTTTGCTTTTTACCATCCAGAGTAAATCCTGGGGAAATCTGCTAAAGAAAGTCATGTAGTTTCAAAGAAGCACAGATCATCACAACATCACCAACAAAATGTCTGACGGAGTATAGATTTTTTTTGTTTTTTTTGTTTGCTTGTTTAGTGTTTTCCTGCATATCTTTAAAAGTTTTGTATACCTGTTATTCTCTGTAAAGTAGCTCAAACTCAATCAAAACTGGATCAAGAGTGTCCATAAACATCAACTGTCAAGTCTTGTCATGATTTACCAGTTGGATGTAGGTTTTTCCTATGATTAGGCCACTCTAACACGTAAACATGACTTCATGTGAACCACTACAGCTCTGATATTACTCTGTAGTATTTAGCTCTATCAATCTGAGACAATCATTCAAACAGTAGTATTCCCGCAGCCTCCTGCTGCCATGACCATGTCTCATGTTGTTAGGTCTGCAGTCTGCAGCTTATTAGTTTGACACAGTGGAGACTACATTTGTTTAAAAGTAACAACAGTGTGTTGCTGACATTCGGACAGTGAAAAGAAAAGTTAGTGGAAGGTCACTTCTGCAACTAAATACCTTTATGTGGGAAATAGTTACCTGATGTCTGGATATTTGGCTGCAAGTCCAGAAACCTCCAGAGTGAGCATGTTGGGATCCTTCAGACGGATGAAGTCGGCCAAGACGGGCAGCAAAGCCAAAGGATTCACTTCAGTGGCTGATAATTCGCTCTCCTGCTGAGACAGAAAAAAGCAGCCGTCTGGGTTTTATTGACATACAAGGAACAAGAACCAAAGCTGTCATGTATAGTTTAGCGCCGTTTAATGAAATTATAGATTAAATCATAATACTGTTAAAGTCTCCACCCATTTCTAATTTCTTTAGGACCTCAATTGGACCTCTGGAAAGGGATCAATAAAATAAAAAAAAAGACTTACAAAGCACTGCTGTCTGGTTTGCTCAAATTATTGTAAACATTTTGGATGATCTTTATTGGAATTTATTTCTTGTCCATCTCAGCTGCTTGAGTGTTTTAAAGTTGTTTGTTTTAACCGTTTTATTTTGTGTACTATAATCCGATTTTGCTTCAGACAACGTCCTTTTACTGAGATGCCCTTTTTCAAATCCACATCTGCTACATGACAATATTATCCAACTGTTCTACATTGTCCTCCTTCGGTTCTTTGTCTCTTTACACTTTATCCTAACTCTATCGGTGAGTGACAACCACGCAGAGTCAATCACCGATTGCTGACCCAGCTTGTATTTTAGACTTGCATCCGCCTCGGTTTTAGATACCTTTGATTGGACTGGATTTGTGTGACCTGACTTTGGACTCTTATTAAAAGCTAACTGGTTTTATTTGACTCTGTGAATTTTGAATTGGAGACCTTTTATTTTTATGTCATACAACACCAAGAAAAAATGTTACGTCATACAATTAATATTTTACCGAAACAGCTTATCTGAAACAATAACTATTTTATTGAAATGCTGGGGACCAATGAGAACAACCAATCTTTCTGCGCATAACATCTTTTGAATCATGAAATATCTTGTATAAATATCTTATTGTAGCTATTTTATGATCTATTAATATTGAGCTTTATGTGCATAAAGTACAAAAAATTCTGACATTTGTTTATTTTATTCTTAATGCTTTATTTTCTAGTTTTGCATTGATGTTCTGTAAAGCACTTTGTATGCTAATTTATGTTTATAATTCAAATACCTTCCTTGGCTTACTTGAAGGGCTTGTTCTCTTTTATCGTCCATTTAGAAGAGTGATAAAGAGAAATTTGACTTCTGTTTCACATTATATCTAGTCCTTTGTTAAAGGGCATAAATAAACAAAAGTAAGCTTCTGCAAAACATTTAAATTGATTTAGACTTTTTAAATGTCTCTACCTGAAATGTAGGGGGCTGCATATGGTTCAGTTAAAGCACTGTATGCAAGTACAGCGCTGGATCCCTTCTATTTCTCATTTGACTTTCAGATGCTTCAGATTATTTTTTGTTTCCTGTTATTCCAGTTTTATAAATTTATTTAAAAAATTCTAACAAAAACATACTTTTTTTTTTTGTTTCACAGTGATAAACCTCACCGAACCAGCTAAGAAGAACAGGTCAGTAAATGTTAATAAATAATTAATGAACATCCTTACCAGGCTGTGAAAGACTTCTCTGAGTAGCTGCTCATCCTGAAGCATCTGCTGAGCCAGCTGCCTCCTCTCCTCACTGCTCCGACACACCAGCTTCTTCTGCATCAGGGCCCGGACGTACTCCACCACCATCTGCCACTGGGCCTCCTCTTGTAGCCGCTAGGGACACATTAGACAGGACTGGGGTGAGACTCAACATAAAGCAGAGTAAATTTTGTTCTCCCTCTGGAAACAACTGGATCATTGTAATTGTGATCTGGAAGTTGAATTTCTATACTAAAGGTTGTCCTATCAGGTTTGCCCACCCAACTTCTAGATCTCTGCAGATTCTGCAGAGTTACAATAGGCTTCTTAGCTGCTTATCTTATTAATTTTTGGGTTGCTTGGCCTTACCATTTAGTGGCCATATCTTGGTTGGGTTGCAGCTCTATCGTAACATATAATGGACTGATTACAGCTCCATGGGATCTTAAAAGCTTGGGATGCTTTTTTATAAGCTAATCCTACTTTAAACTTTTCCATAAACCTCTTATTTGTAAGTTTGATTTGTTGATATGATGCGGTTTGTTTCCTAATGTTCTCTAGTTAACCTCTGAGGACTTCAGAAATTTACTGGATTTATGCTGAGAACAAACATTTGGACTATATTTACACATTTCAAATTTTTTGTCAGGAAGTTAATTGATAATTTTATTTAAGGTTATTAATATAGAAAGACTGAGCATATGGATGACCTCCTTTCAGATCTTTATTTGTAAAACGCTTTCAGGTTTGGCACTGGCACATGACCAAATCGCAAAGCATTTAAGGCACTGAACCGAACTGAGTCATTTGGTCACCTGTCTGCAGGGCGGCCGCACTCGACCATACAAGTCCAAGTGACGTTCCAGGACGCTGCAAAGTTTCGGGACCGGATCGCCCTGGACCAGCCAGGGTCGGGTCAGCAGGCCGGGAAGGAAGGGCTGAAGCTCCAGCAGCAGCTGATCCATCACCAGGCGACAAACGCGCCGCACCGCCCGGTCCAGAGCTGCCAGAGGGTTAGGGGGAGTCCGAGAGAATTGTCCTGCAGAGCGGGAGGATTGCTGCTGCTGCAAGCTCTCTGTGGAGTTTCTGCGTTGAGCAAAAGATGACTGTGAATTTAAAAATCCAGACTTTGGTGATGATGAAGGTTTAAAACCAGAACATGTTGTACTTGAGGATGATGCAGTTGCTGATAGAAGCCAGCAGGTAGTGGAGGTAGAACTTATTTTTGTTGTTGGTTTGTTCCCTGCGGTGCTCCTTCCCAAATTCAACCAGAGCTTCCCGAAACCTGACAGTTGTTTAAAAACATGATTTAGCTTGTTATATACAGTATAAAACAAGGCTTAAAATTTGAATGAATGCAACACAAGAAGAACCAGAAGAAGGAAAGATGAAGGTATTACTTTTGAAGTATCAAAAGGTAGTTGGATACTGCATACTAAATGTGGAGGGAGTTTTTTTCTTGAACAACACACCTATTAAGGAGGTTTTCTATCTCATACAGCCCCATCTGTATGGTCTGATCTCGCAGCGATTCCCCAATCATCAGAGCCACCCTGGCGTTCTCCTCCAGCATCTGGTAACCAATCAACACAGTGACACAAATTATCCAGACTGAAAACATTACGTTCACAAAGTCTTAACAGTAGGTGGATCCTGCAAGCAGGTATAGATAATTATGATCAGATTCGTGGGTTTTATTTGATCTCAATCCAGTACCGTTAAACTGAACCGCTCTTTTTATCTGCATTTAAACACTATAAAATGAAGAAAGGATGATAGAAGAACATAAAAAATGAAGAATGCTTTGCATAAAGCTCACCTGCGTGATGATGGTCGGCAGACTGGTTTGGTAAAATCCTTCGTGGTCCGTATCTGGCTCCTGATCTCTCTGCCAGTCTTGAAGTTCCACCTGCAGAGCTTTGTGCATCCATTCAGAGACGCTCTTCTGCGAACCCGAAGGAAACAAACAAAGGCTAGTCCCACATTTCGTTAGCACATTATATTTTGAGTAACGTTGACAAAGTGATTCTAAGTTACTCACCCGGACACTGTGCACATATTTGCTCTGCAGCTGCTCAAGCCCCTCATTGGAGATGAGAGATCCCAGCTCTGCTCTCTCCCTCTCAGTGACCAGCTCTGGATGACCCATCATATCTGGGCTGCCGAAAACAAAACCCTGAATGTTTTGTTGCACTTACTCTGTACTTAGTGACACTAACGCCTAATATAAGTTAGGAATTTTTTTGCATCGATCATCTAATGAGCTTTTTTTCCACCCAAATCCATGCCTGATAATCTAAACTTTAAAGTTTAGTGTACAAAACAGTTCAAAGTCCTTTACATAAAGATTAAAAGGTGCATTAAAAGTAACAATTTAAGAGCATCATATTAAGAAAGAAGAAGAAATTTTTTTTAAAAACATCAGAAGTAACCTCATAATCATCATTAAAGTGTTGGTGAGGAGACTCACCTGTTGTAGATGTGCAGCACCCAGTTGAGCACGGCAAATATTTCACCACTCTCCAGATCCCAGCTACTAACCTAGGCAAGGATTTACATTTAAATGTGGAGGTGCCTTTTTTCGCAGTAGACATAAAAGTGTTTAAATCAGAACATAAATGCAACAGTGTTTAAAGTTTTAACTTTACACCTGCTTGAAAATGAATTGTGCCTTACGACTCTTCATACAGTAGGTTCCTCAGATAATGTGACGTAAAATTTGCTTCTGCCTTTATTATAGTAAAAAACTTTAGTCAAATCTTTTAAAATATAGAACCAACGGATTTATCCAAAAATAAATAGATTCTTTCTAGATCTAGATTATTATAGCTATAGGCACCTTAAGACATACAGGTCTGGATAAGTGTATTAATAAATGTCAAAACCAAGGTATTTTGAGGCAAATCAATGACATAGCATGCCAAGTCAGAGTAAACTCAATGCATTTATCAAGGAGTATCAAGCTGAAGAAAACGGAAGTCGGACAAAGTCTGGATAGTTAAAGATAAACAAATATCTTGTTGTGGATTCACAAGTTATAATTGTAGAAGTTTTACTCTTCAGAAAAACTACTGAGCCAGCAGAAAAACGTTTTCCGGGTTTTATTGGTGAACACCGCTAACCTGCGCCAGGTGAGTGTGTAAACAGTGATGGCTGGCTCTCAGGTATGCTCGCGTCAGCTGGTAATGTGGTGGGACGCAGTGCTCCAGCAGGTGGCGCACTGTGGCCAGGTCGGCCATGACGGCATGCTGGAGAGCGCAGAGGTGACCCGCCAAACCCGGCCCACGTGTGTGCAGATAGGAAACGCTACGAAATCGCGCAGAGACCGCCTCCTCTAGTACCTTGAAGTTGAGGAGACGGGAGAGACGAGGCTGGAGCGTAAACACGGAGAGAGTAGTTGAAATTTTATCACTGCTTCTGTTTCTTACGCTGACCTGGAAGAAGCGAGCTCTCCAGCAGCGAGGTCGTCCCGCAGGAAGGGACCTGCTGCCACCGCCTTCGGCCCCTCCTCTCTCCGCCAGAAGAGCTCGGTCCAGGGCCTCCTCCCTCTCCACGATCCTTACAGCTGAGACGAACGGCGTGGGGTTCTGACGGGCCAGAGTCAGGGAGCTGCTCACCACCCCCCAAAGCTCCTTCCCTGCAGCCACAAAACCCAAAGATAACAACCTCGGTGCAATGGTGCCATGTGGCGCTGATAGTTCAGAAACAAATCAAACCTCATCATGCATTTATCAAACCTCATCATGCATTTCTGGTGTTTTTCTCAGATTGATTCATTTACAAGAGAATGCACAAGTAACCAGTCTGCCTCAATACGAACCATTAATCATCTTACAATTACCTTCAGGAAAAAGCACAATGCTTATTAAGCTCAGGGAACACCCAGTAGCCTTGAAGGCTGAAATCTTGACATAATCTGTCAATAAAAAGGTGTTGCATCACCATGGGCTGACAGAGTTTCCACTGGGAAAGTCGACACCTTCAAGCTCAAATGAAAACTCTATGTGGACATCTTGACAAGTCAAGTTAACCTTTTATTTTCTCTTAGTGTTTTTCTCTCCATAGTAACCACACCTGGTCTGGCGTTCTGTTAGCTGAGACAGCTTCTTGGATGAAAACATGGGCTGAGATGCTTCCAGTGACTCTTTACAACTGCTACTATAAACTCTTTTTTTTCAGTATCTTGTGCTTCTAATTTAGTTTCCTGTCTCTTCAAACCCCCAGTCGGTCGTGGCAGATAGCTGCTTGTACTGAGCCTGGTTCTGCTGGAGGTTTCTTCCTGTTAAAGAGGAGTTTTTCCTCTCCACTGTCGCTACATGCATGCTCAGTATGAGAGATTACTGTAAAGTCAATGACAACACAAGCTATTGTTTTGGTCTGCTGATTCCAGAGGAGTGAATGCTGCAACTCAATGACTCAATGCAATCTGCTGGGGTTCCTTAGATTTGAAACTTTTTCAAACTGATTTGTTTATGATGTATCTTGGATTTTAATTGATTTTGTTGTAAAGTCTTGAGACAACATCTGTTGTTAATTGGCACTATATAAATAAACTGATTCTTGATTCTATAGCTTCCTAGAAACATAATAAGGGAACTTAAATTAAACATTAATGGTTTCAATTTTGACAATTTGTTTGTGTAATTCTTCCATCCAGAAAAAAAGTGCCTTAAGAGCCTCCATATAAGCATAAAATCAATACAACACTTGCTCTAATGATAAGTACATATAAAAGGTCAGAGCAAGGTCAACATTGTGCATATTTATTAGACCGCGAAGTGTTGAAAGTTGTTGTGTTAATTCGTTCAGATGTGTGTTATGTTCTGATTTAAATTGAAACTAAAAGTTTAACAGTGTTTCATTTCGAGAGACACGAGGGGGGAAAGCCACGGCTTTTGTTTTTATACGTCAAGCATTAAATGGCAAGTTTGTGTGTCCTCACCCAGGGCGTCCACCAGCTGCCCGACTCCAGAGAAATATCTGGCTGCCAGCTCCTTGTCCTCGCCACTGGCCCGGTGGAGCTGCCAGAGGATGTCATCCTGCCAGCGCTCCAGATCCATCAGCCGGGCATGGGCTTCCAGGAGTCGCCTGGACTCCACCAGACGCTCCGTCTCTAGCACCATGCTCCGTACTGCAGAACACCAGGAAGGGGAGACCGACGGTGTTATCGGATGTTATTATACTGTGACGTCAGTGTTTTAGTACTATTTAAAAGGGATTTATAAATGCATGAAAAACAGATTCAGATTCAATTTGTAATAATAAATTAACATTCTTGAAATAGTAATTTATGATGACAAAAACTGTTTAAATGTGTACTTAAAACAATACATTTGTAAATCATTTCAATGGGTTTTTATTGTAATGAAACTACTTTATTAAAATTTTGTTTTCTAACCTACGATTTGGACAACAACAAAAAAAGACACAGTAAATATAGATTAAATTATTCTGATCCCGTGAGAACAAAAGAACATTCATTAAGTTCAATTTAAAGCAATAAAATTTTTATCTTTGTCATTGGCGCAATCTACCTGAACCCTCAGCATGACACCACCACCACTATGGTTAATGGTTGGTTAAGAGGTGTCTAGGTTTGAAAGCCTAATCTGGATTCCTTCTTGTTATCCTGATCAAACAGCTTAAATTAAAAACCTAACATTTTTGCTTTTAATTTCAAATCAGCCTGAAAATGTAATTCTTCATCTTTTTTCTTGGTTCAACATCTGACTGTCTATATTTAGATCTGGTTTGTGGGTTACCACCATCCTTCATCCAAGGATCATAGATTCAAAATTTAACTTGTTTCTTTTAAATCTCTAATGTCCATGGCACATATACCCAAGATGAACACGTCTAGGCTTCACATTAGAACTGTGAGACAAGATTTCTGTGAAAATAGTGAATTATATTTGCTCTCAGCTTCTCACTCGCATAAAGTCGAGGCATGTTGCTGACGGCCGCCAACAGCTGACAGTGGTCGACTGAAACCTCTCTGAGCTTCTCCAGGGATGCCAGACAGTCTGTGTTTCCGTCTGACTCCAATCCTGCTTCCTTCAAAGTCACCGATACCTCCCTCAGCTCGTCCCTGGCCTCCCGGAGCTGTTCCAGACCCCAGCCGACCCCCTCCAGGTACGACTGGACCATGGACTGGAAATGATCACAGGTTGTGTCGGCATTAATCAATAGATCCATCAACTTTCTGACGTTTTTTTAAAACTTTTAATTTTTTTTCCAGACCTCAAAAGTGAATATTTTTTTACAAAGTTGTAAAAATGCATATCCTAGGGTTAATCAGGTGATTACTGTCAAGCTGTAAGGTAAAAATCCTGGCATATAATAAACGATTAACCAAAAGTTGATGTGTCTTTCAGAACCTGCACCAAGTCTATGATTTATTTGTTTACAAAAGCATCAATAATCCGTTTCTATGTATAGATGGATAGATTAATGGATGGATTGATGTTTTAATTATTTTAAAGAAGGAAGAAAAGAACCCAGGCTCATAGGAAAACCATTGGGCATCATCTTCTATCGCCTTAGAAGCTTTTTAGTTCTGTCTGACCTTTAGCCTGGTGTGGATGGAGGCAGTCCTCTGGCTCTCTCTCTTCTTGTAGTAGCTCAGTCGCTCCAGATGTTCGGGCCGACAGAAAACGCCTGATGCCCACTTCAGAGCAGCTCCACGGGCCAAGCACTCCGCTCGCTCCACCTCCGGCCATACTGCAGCCTCTGATTCTGTGTAAAAAAAAAAAAAAAAAAAAAAACACAGATAATTGAGTAGGGTAGCAACTTATTTAGCTGCCTGCAGATGTAAAAGTAAATTTTGTTTCTGGGTGAAATGGGGCATAAACACTGGCAGCAACAGCAATAATGAGAAACAACTAACAGAGAGTAACATTTTAGGGGCTTACATGTCTGATTTACTTTTCTAACACACGTAGCTGATAATTATTCCCATCAGGCAGTAGGCAGTTCACCTCAATTTTATGTGTGACATCGCAATCCAATAATTATGCCCAGGACAGTAAATGGCTTAGAGCACCAACATAAGTCAATTTTTGAAGTTTATTTGATTTAGATCCCATGTTTATTTTTCTAACAAGTTCTTGATGACGATATGAAATAACTCAATACAAAGACAGTTTTGGGGTCCGCTAGACCTAAGCCGTGTTCTAGTTTGTCTTTAGCAAGAAAGGACTCTAGAAGATTCCCAGGGATCCACAAATAATGTTAGAGCTAATCTGGGAACAGTACAAATATTAGCAGATCTTGCCTTAATGGAGGAGTGGCAAAAAGAAAGTTATTGTTGAAAGAAAGGCCACAAAAGCTCCATTTGGAATTTGCAGAAACGCAATTACTTACAATGGCCTAGTCAAAGTCCATTCTTAACACATCTGGTAGAGACCAAACCCTAAAAATGTGGCGCTATGATTACAGTGAATGATGGTTGTACAAAAGTGTTGAGTCGGTGAAAACATTTAATTGGTAAAAGCTATTTAATTAACTTTCAGCCTCACAATTATGCATCACTTTGTATTTCTTTGTCATATAATATCCTGATTAAATACGCTGAAAAGTTAGTGATTATAACAAATATGCTGGCCGGGCGTGGATACTTTTGCAACGAACTATATTTCTTTTCCTCGTGTCAAATATTTTTTTTGCAGACCAAACTGATCCTTCATTGACTTGAACCTAATAAAATTTTCTCAACTTTCCATAAAAACAGTGGGGAAAGTTTCACATTTGCGTCAATAATAGAAATAGATTAAAATAATCATACATCACTGACACAGACAATCAATCGCGAGGAAAAACTTCCCCCACTGGGAGCGAGCCTCGAAAGGCGACGGACTGTCTGCAAACATTTCTTTGAATCAGAGCTGCAGATGCACCAGGGATAATGATGCTGGTGATCAGGTTAAGCTTCACAAGCAGCTTGAATTGGCCAGATGTAGCTTTTCTGTCATGGGAAAAGGTTACGCTCTCATTACAGAGAGCAGTTTGCTCCAACGAGGTTTCTAAGACCATGACGTTTTAAGAGCACTTATCCCACTTGATGAATTGATGAAAGAGTTTCCCAGCTGAAAACAGCAACATTTCGGGTCATATCAGCTAATAGACCAGAACTATTTCAAGACAAATGCAGATATGTGAAAAATACATTTTAGTTATCTTTTTGTGGATGTCTTTAAGTAGCATTTCAGATCGTTCTCATGTGTAACACATCATACTCTGAAGGCGTCTTAATCAACCTGGGTTGTGGTTTTAGACAAATGCAAGTGAATTCTTGCAATTTCTTTTCTCTGTCCTCTGCTGCTGTGTTTCGAAAGACTGTTTTTAATGACTCAGTTTAGACCAAATCAAACAGATGGCTTTACATTTAAAAGTAAATGGATAGTTTGCTAAACCAAAGCGTATGTGGTTGACTAAACTGTCTGCAGGGTCCTGTTGTTGAATAAAACAATCTCACATCACAATTCCTCATCCACCATACCGTATAGTTTGTAGTAAGGCGATTGATATGCTGTGTTTTGTTTTCTGCAAACAATTGACAGCACCTGGCGGCTTTTCTCGTCCTAAATCCAGTGGCAACAACACTAAGCTTAGTTTATTCTCGCAGCTATATTTAGTTATGGATATGTTGTTTGTTTTTTTCTAACAATGTACTGCCAATGGCTGCAAGAATAGAGAATATCTCACTAAACGTAACAGTAATTAACAAAACTTTTGAATCACTTTGTAAAACCAGAATCATCTTTGCTGTCAAGATTTCTCACCCAAACAAGGAAATTAACTTTGTTTTCCCTTTGTCCTCAATGAAAACATTTGCTAATTAAAAGTAAGTTTGTAACTATGCATATATTCAGTGTTTTACAAAAGAGCTAGACAAGTTTTAGGTATCGCTAATATGCACATTATCGATGTGGGCACTCACTATTAAAGTGTTCAGAGAGAAACCCGGTGGAGAAAGTTGTTTCTTGCCACTGATTTGTGTTCAGATTGTCTGCAGTCTGTGGAGATTTTAGCAGCCATTTTCCTGATTCTAGATCTATACAAGTCCTGGATGAAGAGAAGGTCTGACCGGATTTGTCTTCTGTAAACATCTTTTTTATTTATTGTTCGTTATGTATGCATTATAAACCAATCTCATCAATTAAACTATAATTTTTCATATTACTGTAGGAGGTTAGGGAGGAAAAAGGACACTGAAGCATTAAAACATTTATTCTCAGAGTTATATTAGTAATGATTTTAATACATGAATAAAACGATTAGAGTGCATCTGGCTGCTACTACTAGGATCAAATAACCTGTGGGTAGTTACACTGACACATTTGTGGGGAAGAAATAGTTGTGCCAGTTTTGAATGAATGAACTGTATGAATCAAGATTATCACTAAAAGATAGAACTGAGGATCCACCATCATCTGACCTCTCAGGTAGCCTGGATATCATTCCTGATATGTTCAACCAGTCACAAGAGGAACCCCTTCAGCCATCAGTCACTTGATCATCCTCCAGACTTATTAGCTCCAACGAAACAAAGACAACCTCATGAGTGAGTCGTTGAAGACAGACGTTCAGGTTGCAAAAGAAAAACCCGTTTTCTCTTAGTCACCAGTGTCTTTGTGGAGAATACGTGAACGTTAAACAGGCCCGTGTCTGTCTCAGAGGAGGTCATGGGATGCTCTGTTGTCTCCAGCCAGATCAAATCTGATGACGCTGGAACCTCGTCATCAGCAAAACGGCAACACAATAAAACCACTGAGCTGCACGTCAAAAAACTGATGAGCCCGATGCAATCTTCATCTACAGAGAGGCAGAGCACAAAGCAAATACGAACACAAAACAATACAGTAGTTATACCCCGATTAACCCACAATAATGCTGCTGCAGTGACAGCCGGTCTGATGATGACTAAACAAAACAGATCTGATGCTTGCGGGAAAAAAATTCAACGACATCATTAATGTTTCCCTTAGCACCAACACATTCTGCTATGACTACAGAGCAAAGATCTTTGGGGTACGGATTTACCCTTTGCACAGTAACAATAACTTCAAGTCAGTATGGATGGAGAGAATTTTAAATGAGGATTTTGCTTTGGTTTTGTTTAGATCTGGAATTTGACTGGGCCATTCGCCGACATATCAATCAGTGTCAATCAGTTCGTGAACAAGAGTTGCCGTGTGTTAAAATGTAAAGTTTGTCTTAAGAGCAATTCCTCTTTTATTGCATTGATATAATTTTACACAAGAAACAAAAAAAGTTACTTTAAAGAATTGTAAATTTACTTTTGTGTTTCCTATGAAGCTGTGAAAGGCAGTTTTCTTTTAGCAAGTTCACTAGAGTGGGGGGGAAATCACATTTATCACAATCCAGTGCAATAATGACGATCAGGGAGGAAAAAATGATCTCAGAAACTCATGCTTAGAGAGCTGCCTTAAAAAAGTAGTACCATAAAGTAAAGAAAGCTCCATAACAACCTGTAGCATATCAAAAATACTGTTTTTAATTTTACCATCACAAATATAAACATGTGGAGTTTGCCATGTGTTGAGACTTTAACTGGAACTGTGTGCTCTCCTCCTCTGCATAGTCCAAATTTGTGGCTTGTTTTAATGCTGAAGGGTTTTCTTATCTTTTTTTAAAGTTTCATATAGCAGAGGGGACAGAGTTCATATTGAGCTTTCTGAGTGAGAGTGTTACTCTATCGGAATAATTATATTTTGTTATTTTGCTGCACTGCTTGTTTATACAGGACCTTTGTCATTCAGACAATTCAACAATATTCACAGAAGAAACTAAGATTCAGTTCTGATCAGAAGTCTTCTTACTCACTTACTGTGTCTAAGAAAATCGTAACAATTTTGGTGGCTTTACTGGTTTACGTCAATGGCTTTTAAGTGAGAGAAATGAAGAATTGAATGGGATTTTTAATCTAATTTCACAACAGTTTGATTAGTGTTGGAATATTTCATGGATTTTCTTCTGTACCAAATATGCCAAATAGCAGATCAGACATAATTTTCAAATTTTTAATCAAATTCATCTGAAATGTCTTCACAATATTTATTATAATGGTCAAAAAGCTTGTTTTTTTTTGACGCACCCTCCCTCTAAATATTCCCTTCTTTTGTAAAGCAAATCCAAAATCCGCAAAACTCACATTTAGATCTGCGAACAACATAAAAACAGACTAACAAGTAATGTTTTCTGAAAATACTCAGCCTGCTCTCAGGGAGTATGATCCATCGCTCCGAGACAGGATGGGGATCGATATGCAGTGAGGCCACAAATAGATACATAACTCCTTACCTGGCTCCTTTAGGTATGCCAATGCACATGAGACAAATATCATTCATTTCTCTGGCTTAGACACAACACCACTGATCTCTTTTTTTCATTTCTGCTCACAGACTTTAGGGAAGTGGGTGTTGGTCATTCAGAAACGCTATTGTTGTTGCTGTCTTTACCTTCAGGTCTGTCACCTCCATTCTTCTGGTCCCCAGCTGACATTGAAGTTCAGTTTGCAGCCACCCGTCCAACCCGACGAGACTCCTTAAACCCCTGAGGGCCAGCACTGAGGGTGACCAGTGCACAGCGTGGGCAGGGAAGGGAGAGGACAGCCAGAGAGGAGGGAGACCAAAAGAGGAAGGAGAAGAAAGGGTGGAGGAGTGAGGGCACATATCCATTCTACTAACGGCTTTCCCCTTTTCCCCTCACACACACTCTCTCTCCCAGACACATCCTCTGCTGAGAGGCCAGCAGGAAAGGGAGGGAGCCGAGGGGAAGCAGAAGGAGGGGGTTGCTTCTAGATGATGGCGTGGAGAGAGATAGAGAGGGAGAGAAGGGAGAAAGAGGCAGGGATGTGGAGGCAGGGTTGTGTTGCATTCAAGAGCCCCGGCAAAAAATAGTAGACATTTGAACAACAAAATAAATTTAACAGAGCAGCTTCTAAAGATATGATGGTGCAAAAAGCAACAAAAACAGATTGCGCTGCGTATAAAAGGATTTAGTTTTCATGTGCAAATGTTTCCTTTTTAAATCTGCTGAGAAGTTTTTTTCTTTTTTCTTTAACTTGATCTCAGCAGCAGATAAACTCTTGAAGCAGCTGCGACATTGCAACCCAGAGAGTCCAACTTCATGCACTAAAGAAGGCATGGGCAGAGCAGACTGAAGAGGTTCTAAATTCAAGCATGGTCCAACACCATGTCTTCAATTTGCATTTCAACAGAAATAAGATTTGACCAAGAATTTCAGTGTTGAGCTGCCTCTTCTTCGACGATTAGAAGAAACACTTGTTTGTGTGTAGCTTTTCTCTTTTCTAAATTCATCTATTGATCTTTGAAGGCCAAAAACTGGGTATTTTTCTTTGCATTATCCCCCGTAAAAAGTAGTTTTAGAACAATAAACATCACAAAGCATAGTGGTGACAGCATCATGCTGACAGGAAAATTGTTCTGAGTTAATAAATGAAGATACATACAAGGAAATTGTGTGAGATACTGCAAAGGAGTTAAGACTGGCTGAAACATCACCTCATACAGCAATAAAAATGACAGAGGAGAAGCGCAATCATATGTTTCAATGGCCTAGTTAAAGTCCAGATCCAAAGTCAACTGAAAATCTGTGTCACAACTCAACAACTGTAACTCACAGTTAACAATGATTTTGTCCAACAAGGCTTACCTTTAGCTACTTTTCAACCAACCTTGTTTATTGACCAATTAGTGACAAATCAAGACAAACACACTGTTGGTTCTGTCCTTGTTATAATAAATAAAATGCAATGTCAATGAAGAGACTAGCTGTCTTTGCAGCAACCATTCCTCTTCAACATGCATGTGCTGACAGCTCTACAGCTGATCATATCAAAGCATTAACTTTTATAGCAATTTCTCATTTGAAGCATTAAAAAAATCTAAAATGATTCTGAAAAACGAACGTTGAAGTTTCCTGAATCCTTTCCCTTCAGCAATGGTCCTTAAGGCATAAACATCCTGGCAGCCTGTGACTACAGTCAGGGATAAGGGACAAACCATGTAGATGGAGGCAGTGGGGCAGTTTAGGGTAGGAGGAAGACGATCTGCAGACCTGATGTTCTACAGGAACCCTCCGGGAGACTGGAAGCCTCCCAGAAAAGCGAAAGCAGTTCCCGGAAGAAACTACGTATAATGTATAAGTCATTATTCTACCATTGTAGCTGAAGGCAGAATGCAGGACCTAATGGACACGGTAACGATTTCACTGGCAGTTTACGAAGTCTCTGCCAACAGCAATCCACCATACTCTGTTGGATGCTTCCCCGGGCACCAGTGATATCTTTGGTAATCTCCAGCTGTTTGTTGGCTGCAGAGCAAGATAGGAATCATTTGAGTACTTAAGCATGCCGACTCTGTTTACGTCTTCAAGCTTTCCAGACCTCCGTTGATGGATGAATGGTGGCAAAATGACATCAATATTTCATTTACACATTTAAGTACTTAAAAAAAAAATCGGAAAAACAAATGGGTCGTATGATAAACAAATAACTTTTGATTTTCTTTGTCAGTAAGGCCCACACGCTTATCCACTACCATAAACTGGACTCTGTAGACCTGTATTGAGGGTGGACTCTTTTTGTAACAGCTCAAAGTCTAAAATACATTTGTCTACACTGGTCCAAACCAAAGGGCAGGATATCGCCTTGCATAAATCACTTATTTGTGGAGCCTCCTTCATATCAGCTCCTGTGTTGTTGCACCACAGGAAAAACATCCCTCAGCTCGGTGAAAGGAACAGGGTTGAACACACCAGGATGTTGTGCACGCTGTATTCCTGCCGGGTGGGACCACATGGACGAGGACAACAAGGCCGCTGACCCGCTGTTCTCCAGTCTCATCAGACTGACATCCAGCCTCACTGCAGACGAGTGTTTCCTCCCATGTGATGACTCTGCGAGTCCAGCGTTCCTAAACGCCCTAACTAGCAGACTGACATTCAGAGCCGACACATAGTTTAGGAGTGAAGTTAAAAATTATGTCCATACTAAGTGAAACACTTTCTGAATAAACCTATGTTAGGTTTAATCGAAAACAAGGAAGACTGCACAGAAAAATAAAGCCTAAATATAGGCAGGATGCAGCATATAGAGATGTAAAGTACTATTATTTCACAGCCACTGTCTTGAGTTTCTTGCATTTCTATGCTCTCGGCTTCAGCCATGTAATGTGACGTTCGGGTCTCATCACACAATTTCTGTCACTCTCAATAATACGAAACTATAACAGAAGGCAGAAAGTCCAGTTTCCATGATCCTCTCCCAGCTGACTCGACAGTTTCTGCCTGTGAGGGAGTCATTACTCTCTATGGACCCCTGTATGTGTGGTCTGTGATTAAAATAGTGGCAGAATGATACATATCAATTAGAAATAAATTCGAAAATTAAAACTAAATTAAAACAAAGTAAAAGTTTTTAACTTAGCAGCGAGCTATAGTTCTCCGTTTGCAAATTCCAAGATATACTTCCCTTGTGACCCTTCTGTTTAGGAATTAAGAAAAATCAACGCATGCCATCTAGAGGTTGAAGATACTAGTACTAAGGCTACAACTAATATTAATACTAATTGCATCAATAGGAATTAAGTAGAAAGCTGGTTAGATTCCACAGATTTCTACAGATTAAACTTCGACTCTGTCATCCTGAAGCTACTGGCTTGGTTTGAGTGCTTTGTGGAGTTTTAGTCAATTTTTTTTTAAGCGCACTATTCCTTGCTGCAGCCAATATTGTATTGGCTTCTTCCCCTCTGAGTGGCCTTATGGCTCACAACTCAGCAGTCCTTTCCTATTGTCCAGGTTTTGACCAACATAGAAATGGTCTTTTTCCTGAACACTATGATTCAGCTGGAAACAATGAGCGTGTTTATACTTGGATGGAACCGTTTGCACTGATTAGCCAGGTTCAAGGAACTTGAAATTATAAACAAGTATTGTAAAGGTTCACCATCTTCCTAAAATATTATGGTTGATTTGAATTTTTTCCATAATGTTATATAGGGGAGACGTGTTTTGGCGATTAGACTCAGTTGAGTCTGATGTTGTGACTTCATCAGTCGGAAATTTGTGAAGCCACAATTTTAAACCGTTTTAAGACACTGATTTATTTAAACATTTGATTAAAGATTAGATAATGAAAATGTAACTATAACTGATCTAAACTAGCAAAGTTTTAGTCTGGTTTAATGTCAAAGAGGAAAATAAATGGTTTTATCTTTTATCACACGATGTGTTATATTGGCCTTACAGAAGAAAACCCCAAAAGCTCAGCAAGAGGAGCGGAGGGGAAGAAACTCAAACAATTAGTTTATTGCAATGAAGTAAAAAATGTGTCACAGCTGTGGGAGGCGTTTCTGTCCGGCCAGTGAGAGAACAGCTGGTCACAGCACCGTCGTTGCACCGGCCGGCACAGTTCAATACGTATCTTGAAGCAGAAAAAGTATTCCCCCTCCCCTCCCAGGTGATGGTTTAATGACGCCGAGCAGCACCTCCACCCAGAGGGACGAACAGGAAGTCTAATTCTAGACCATTTCCTGAAAGACATTCCTGACCTGAGTAGCCTTCCTGCCAGACTTATTGCAAGCTCTCGGTGTGTAGCAGAGGTTTCGTGTTAGTTGGCACTGCAGACATTATTATAGTTCAGGTGTGAAAGAAATAGAAAGAGCAGGATATATTTACCTTGCAAGATGATACGAACACAACTTTTCACTAAGGTAGAAACTAAACATTCATGACATTCTTGGCTAACATTCTGTAGACAGCTAAATGTGAAGCTTTAGCATTTTTTTATTTTGTTGCATTACATTTTACGCATTCAATGTAATTTATTGGGTTTTATGTGAAACCAAGACTGTAAGAGCTGCAAAAAAACAGCAACAACTGAGAGTGAAGAGTTGTAAAAGGACAACTCTTTGTCATAGATTAAACAGACCTGAAATCTAAAGATGGATTTCAAGCTAAAAGCATTTTTTCCCCCCAAAGTACCTGGGGGACACAGATGCAGTAACATGTGAAAGAATTACAAAGCCGCACCTTCTGGCCTACATGCAAACAAACATTCACACCTGAACACACCCTCTCCACTGTGCTATAGGATTATAGACGGTGAAGGTGGTAGGAGTTTGCAGGAAGGGCGGTGGCGCTGAATTCTGAACAATCCAGGAAGAAAACGTGTTCAGAGGAGACAAATGCCTTGAGAATGGGCAGGAGGTTACAAACAGGAATGCAAATAGTGGTTTAAATTGATTTGGTACAACATCGTAGTTCTGACTACAGCTGCGCGATATGGGTTAACGAGTAAAATCTGATTTTCCTATACCAAACCAGACAAGATGTCAGCAACACAAATTCAAAAGAAAATAATCGGTAAAAAAAAAAAAATCCAAATAATTATGACAAAAACCCCAAAAACTTAAGATTCTACATTTTAAAAAGAAAAAAAATAATTGACATGTATTTTAAGGGCTAAGGCTTTTACAAATTAATGATATGTTCAATATTTAGGCAAACAGATTCTCCTCCTTGATAATGGGGGAAACACAATTGTTTGTAAAATTATAATCTTTTTATAGAAATAAGAAAATTTTGACTTTTTGTCTTCAAGCCAGCTGAAAAAAGGCCAAGCCTGAATATTTAAGTATAGGAGACCATATTCTCTATTAACTTCCATTTTCCGTTAATATAGTGTTTAAAAAATATTAAACATATGGTAATACCCCTTTTTTCAAAAAGTTTTATCTTTAAAAAGAAAATTTCTTTCAATAACTCATTAACTGTCGTTTTAGTGTTGCTGATTTAATGATACTCCCATTCTAAGTTAGTTTACCAGAGATAGAAATTTATTCAGTATTAGTGTGATTATCAGAGTTATCTATCATTCAAGTCAATAAAAAATAGAATTTTAACATATATAAGTAAACAAGTAAACATTGACAAGAAAACAATCCCTTAAAGTTAAAGTGACCAGTTATTACAAACAAAGAACCCGATTGCCAAAGAAAAAAAAATAAAAATATTGCTCAAAATAAAAACAGCTTAAAAAAAAAATCTGACTACAGGAAAACTAAAAATAATCAAATGGCAACAGTTTGCAAATAAAAGTGAAAACCAAAAATAATAAATTGGTTTTAGTTTAAAAGAAACTAACAAATTAAGATACATCTCCCATTGATAAACCAATATACTTCATCTCCCACAATTCTCCACCGCGCCTAGAAGGCGACCGCTTGGCGAGTCTGGCCGACTTACAGGATACTCTCCCTCAGGCTTGCGCTGCTGGACGTGTTGGACGCTTCTACCGGGGGACAGTTCCATGTCTGATAGTCAAGCAGGGCTTGATTGAGCTTCTCCATCCAATCCAACCGCTCTTCCTTGGTGTCAGCGGAGAACCAACACCTTAAAAAACAAACATGCGTGTAATTTTTAAGAATGGCTTTCGGTTCAGACTTTCACAATTTACATGATCCTTGTGTTATATGATTTATCAAGATCCATGGAAAATTATTGTGCAACAGAGAAACAGATCCGATAGTCTGTGGCTTACGTAAATAGGTATGATTGGATAACAGGTGATAAAAATTAAAAGGAAAGACAAAGGAATGGAAATAAAATGGCGAGTATGTCAAACAAAAATGATGACTTTAAAAAAATTATTTCATAAGTCTGGGGCTTGCATATCCTACAGGGTTTCTCGGTTGATTGGTTTTGTAGTTCTTCTCTACTCGTCATCTCAACAAGGGCAAGCTATTCTGTTTCACGGTGCAGATCTATTTGAATAATGTTCGCTGGGCTTCACATCTACAACTGATATAGATTTTAGTGGGTGAAGGATTAACTTACCCGACTTATTCCGAGTAAGTGGGAACACAATAATAATAATGAAAAAAAAAAAGACAGAAGAGATGAAACGTTTCATCAATAAAACGAGACGGATCACCATAACATTGCCTTGAAAGAACAGTAAACATTATCACACAGTCAAATGGAAACTCCTTCCTGGTACCTTTAATTATTTTATTATTTACCTCAGAGATTACCGGATGTTTCATATGAACCTACTTGGACAGAGCTTCCTGGTTTTGGTCTTCCTGCCGAGAGGCATTCACCAGCTCAAAGGTGAAAGGTCGAGCGCACGAATCTCTCTTTACGGGCCTGACACACCGACTGGGAGGCGTGGACAGAGAGATGCTGCCTTCTGCTACCTGAAGAGAGGAACCAGGGAATCAAGTCGCCCCTCCTGACGGTTTTCCCAGACTGATTTAACGTCCACGCATCCTCACCTTGGTTTCCCTGTCGTTTGGGTTGTTCCAGTAGTACATGTTGCATTCCTCCAGAACGAAATATCGGCGATTCCACACGCCAAATCCACTGATCAACTCAAACATTGTCTGGCGAGAAATGAGATCAACATCAAATTAAAAGGGAAATACTTGCATATAGTCAAGAAGGTAGATCAAGAAATTCCTGGTTTTTACATGTCAGACTATGAGCAGGCTCTTCTTTCTGGGGACATTTTAACCAGTTTTGTTTATAGAAACTGTCCACTTTTCTTTTTTTTCTTATACTAACAATATTTAATATATATATATATTAAATATCTCTGATGTAACTAAAGTTGAGTAAATAAAAAATATTTTCTGACCAGGAAGCCATGGTGTTGCACATTAGAGTGACCCTCGCTTTCCAGTTTCAGGTAGATGTGACCCTCTAGTGGTGAAAGAAATGGCACCTATAGTCACAAAAGGAGAAGACACATTCAAACTAACACAGTATGGAGAACAAACCTAATGCTCATCTATTCTGGATGAGCTGTAGGTACCTTATTAGAACATCTAAATAGTCTAATTTGTAATCTTAGAGAGAGTTGCAGAAAAGAAGACCTAAATATCTTGATGCAGATCTGAGAAAATTTAGTCATTTTTCTATAAGAGCTTTTTAAATGTTGCAGACAAATGTAAGCAAGTAACTCATAATGCATATTAATAAGTATCAACCTGCTAATAAAGCCTCTTAATTTTATGTTGGGGCTAATAACAGCTTTAAGAGGGAAAATTGTAATAAATAAAATAAAAAGTATTGAAATTATAATTGAAAACATGCAGCTGGTTAGTTTATTGCAGAGAAGAAGAGGAAAAGGCAGAAATGTGAAAAGGGTGAAAAAGTTTTTGAAAAGAGTGAAACCTTTTCCTGAAATTCATCTCCCAGCAGTCTCCTGATTTTGCCATCAAGTTTCATCTGAGGGGATGAAGCAACAGACATAGCGAGAGAGAGAGAGAGAGACAGAGGGACACAGACACAACATAAAAACTGTGAGACAACCCAGGGGTGAACTTAACAAAATAGTGACTAATACAGTGATGCCAGTGCACTTTGAGGTAAAACTGAACGGTGCGGAAATCCAGTGAGAATTGTTGTTTACCAAGACATTTTTTAGTTTAATTACACAATTATTTATGTGATAAAAACACAGTAAAAGAAAATAAATAAGAATCAGCCCATCAAAACATAATAATCACAAATGACCTTATCCAGAGGAAATTTGCTGCATCCCAGTGAAGCCAGCGTGATTTTGTGGGATCCGACCAGGGTGAAATTGCTGGTTCGGCGAGTGTTGAGAGCGGCAGAAGCGGTGCCTGAATGTGAACGAAGGACAAAAGCAGCAGCATGTTACATTATTAGTTTGCAGTAAACCTCATTATATAAAGCCGGTTATTCTTCACAGGGTTAAAGCTAACAAAAATTTACTTACATGTGTAAGCGTTGCTGGACTTCTGTCAAAAAAAAAAAAAAAAAATGTATGAATGAGGTTTAAGAGGCAGTAAAACCCCGTAGTGCTTCTTGATATTTGTGGTTAAAATAAAGTCGAATACTTACTGTAATAGTGTTAAGAAGCTTCCTTGGTGTGACCTGAGTCAACAAAATCCGTAATAAATCAGACTGCTTTATTTTAAACACTTAGATTTGTTTGAATTTCTGTAGAAAACAAACCACCCACTTACACGGGATTTGGTGCTGGTTCGGTCGGTGCTGCAGGTGGTCGCCGAAGTTGGACACTAGATGGTGATAAAATAACAATAACTACTGACAAAAAAAATAAAAAATGGTAACTCCAGAGCCCAACAATAGAAATTTAGGATGAATCAAGTTCTCAATTCTTAAATTTGTTATTATCTTTAAGCAGTTTTTAGACATGTGAGATATCTGACAAGGAAACAACTACAATTTTTAAAGTAAACAAGCTAAAAGCAGGCTTAGGCTGGTGCACTGCTGTCCTAATTAAACAGCAAACAGAGCAATCTCAGAAGTAGGAAATCAGAAATGGAACATCTGAAATTCTGCGGCATCTTTGGGTTAAATTTCCAATATGGCTGCAAAACATCTAAACATTTGTAAAAGAATTCTACAAACGGCAGAACTAAAAAGAAATGGTTTTACTACTGAATTTTGATGACATTATTAGCCATTAAAAACTAAAAATCTAAATTGTCTTACCAGGCTGTAGACTTCAATATCAATCTCAAAAGTTGAGCGAATATCCTTTCTGAAATGTTAAAATCAATTCATTAATTTTTTGTACGCTTTGCAGTTTAAAATGATAACACAGCACTCACAGAAAAAGTACCGTTTAGTTTTCATGAACTTGTGAAAAGTATTAGACCTCAGTTGAACAGATGTAGCTTACAGTGTGACTGAAGTCGGGAAGGAGATGGTGTCACCGTTTTGGGCATCAGCAGCTGTGGCCAGCGGCGTGGCGATGATGTTGCACGGCCCGTAGCGGATCAGGACAAAAAAGTAATGGCTCGGTCGACCTAAGTGGGTTCCAAATCAAACCTCCTTAAGGTATGTCTCTCAACTTACATATTTGATGAAAAATGATGAAAGTGAGATGAGAGAAAAAGCTCAGCTCCTCTGTGGTCCTACCTGCACGGCTGTGTGACGAGCAGACGAACTCCACCTTCAGAGGGAGCTGGATCTTGGTGATGCTGATGGTTCCTCTGCAGGCCTGCTGGGAAATATGATGCACATCCTCTTTTGGGGCCTTTTCGTGCTGCAGGTTCCTCTCCTCCCTCAGTCTGGCCACCTCAGCCAGCAGAGCAGACCGTTTCTCACCTAAATACCAAGCAGTGAGGGAATAAAAAAGATTTACTTCCTCATTTTGCTTTCAACACATTTGCTTAAAAGATTAACGATCACAGTTTCACAACTTTCCACCCAGCCTAAAGGTGTGAACTGAACTTAAATGTTATTGTAATCGGCAAGACAAGTTTCAAGGTTCAGATGCGATCTTGATAGTTGCCGACTAGAAACGTATTTCAATTTCCATGACTAAATCAGGTAAACACACAAAGAGCTTTTTCGTACAGGACACAAGCAGAAGTTTCTCAGCTTCGGCCTCCTCAAGCGAGCCTCTGCCATGCCCCTCATCAATACAGCAGCTCAGAGCTTGCAGTGTCTGGCTGATCACTGTCTGCAGCTTCCCAGCTTCTTCGGTCAGAGCCTGAGCAAGCAGACGGACAGTAATGCGATGAAAATGTGGTGAAAAATCTAATCCAGAAAAAGGAGAAGAAGAAACCTTCCTCTCACCGTTATCCTCTCCCTGGTGTTGAAAGCCACAGGCTTCGGCGTCTCTTGTGTTGGTCTCTGAACCCCAGGCGTCACACTCTGGAAGGTCGGCGGCTTACTTTGCCTTTGTGTCCGGTAGGCATCGATACTGTCACAAACACGCATCACATAACAGATTCTCCATTGGAGGTTTTCACAGAAACAAGCTTTAATCAAATGGTCATATCAAAATGTGTATTTGTTTTGGTAAGTAAAACTTAAAGAAAAACAGTATATTGATAAGAAAACAACGACTGACTTATTTAACCCTTTACTGCTAATCATAATCATGCTGTTTATTTACTCACAAGTGAGATATTTAGCATCAGAATATCAAGTCAAAACAATAATAAAAACAAAACAGTTCTCAGACTTGAATGTGGGCCTAATGAAATTGAAGCAGGTAAAAGTTGTTATTTTCAAAAGGTAAACAACTGAACAACTGAAAACAACTATACAACTGAAACCCTTCCACTGGGTTTCAGTTGTTTATTTCCTTCAGTGTTGTATGTAAATTTATGAGATAATCAGATTTTGAATATACAGGGTGAGAAAGACAGTTTTTAATCCCAACAATATTACATGTGAAGTTAGGACAGAGCAGAAGATCTGTTTAAGTGAAGCAGAGAAGCAATGTTACTGCTTTTGGTCATATTTCCAATCTCAAAAGGCTAGGGAAGCTTTTATAATATCGCCAACAAAGGGGTTGTCGGACACAATTGCAATATTATTATAGGCTCAATTGTATCTATAAATATATCTTTTAAAACATTGGTACATCCCTAGTTAAATGTTTGCATAAGATTCCACTGAAAAAAGATGATCCGCAGAGGATCATCAGCAGAGGATGGAGCTCTTTGCAGTTTCTCCATGTCATCTTCTCTCTTATTGATATAAAATGTAATATTTCATAACAAAATTACAAAAATCCTTTCCAACCTGTACAGAGGAGCAGATTCAGTAGGAGGGTTGTTGCCTTCTTCTGGGGTCAGGAGCAAAGATGGAGGATTAGACTCTAGGGCTGCTGCCAGTCGCTGTTGAAAAACGTCAAACGAACAGGACCATTATGGAAAATGTACAAAATAAAAACAAAGCAAAGATGTCAACAGGTTTTACCATTGGGGTAACCACAGCTTCAACAGATTTGCTGAGAGGAGAAAGGATGCCGCTCTGAGGAAAAGTAAGGAGCTCATCTCCATCGCTTTCACCGCATTCCTCTTGTTTTGGCTCCTCCCCTCTTTCAGTCTTCTCACTTTCCAAGTCCACACCGTCCTTGCTCCCAGAACAAGCAGCAATGCCACTATCGTGATCCTCTCCGTCTTCCCCGACGTGTCCCTCCTCTTCTACCTTCTCAGCGTATTCCAACACCTCTTCAAACATCTTCTCAATGGTTTCGGCTGAGTTGGTGTCATCGTGAGAGCCTGATCCAGCGTCTGAGGAGAGAGATGTTGCAGCAAATCAATCTGACTTTTGAGATCCTCCAAAACCAAACAAAAAGGAAATCCATATTTTTGTAATTAAAAGCCATGTGTGCAAATCAATCTGTGCATGCGCAGTTACTTTCCAAATGTAGAGTGTGTCCATTTCATACAAGTGCAGCTGTTAAACGGTTAAAGGCTTTTAGAGCCCTTGATTCCTTTACAAAGTCTATAGTTCCAGAAATTAAGGGTAAACCAAGACATAAGTTGACCTTCAAAAGCTACCTGACACTATGTACCCAGTGTAGCCAGTTTACCAGACTAAAATGGTCATAGTCTCACCACCTAAGTGCTTCACCCCTGTGGTTCACCTCTAAGAAGCACCCTAAGCGCTATTCAGACTTTTCTCACCTGACAGACTGGTGTCTACCCTGGACTCCACTGAGACATCTCCCTCAGACAAAGCAGAGCTGTTGATAAGCTCAGGCTCAAGGATAAAGGTGACTTTCTTTGAGCTTTCTGCCTTGTGTGACCGTGCTGGGAGTTCATCTACATCCTCCCTTCCTCCTGCCGAATCATTCTCCTCCTTATTGTAATCTGACGAACACTGAGCTTCATCCTTCACATCAAGTAAAGCTACATTTTCAGATTTTCTTTCACGGTCATTCCCTGATGATTTGTCTCTCAAAATCTCAACTTTTAAAGCAAATTTCTCATCCAAACAGTCATCTACACCCTCTTCTCTCTCACATTTTTCCTCTTCTGGTCTAACGTTCTCGCCTTGAACTGGAGCACCTTCAACATCAGTAGGTTCACTTTTATTTCTCACCCTGCTTTCTTTTTCCTTTGTCTCTCTACCTGACTTCATTTCCTCTTTTATCCCTTTAACAAACACTTGTTTCTTCTCTGAGCTAGCTTCATCAGACGACACTAATCCTTCAGGATATCTCCACACCCTGCATTCCTCATCTGTTGAAGGCTCAATCTCCTCCTCGCCATAAGTAGACCCTTCCACGGTCTCATCATCATCAAACGTAAACACCTCAGACCTCTCTTCTTCAGTTACTCTTGAAACCTGGCTGGTTTCTTTCGTATTGGACTCATCTAGGAGAGTTGACTGTAAGAAACTGTGCTTATCAGCTGCATGCAGTTCTGACAGGCTGCTCTCCTCACTGAAAGACAACTTTAGCACAGTCTGGGTCTCTGGATCTTGGGACACTGGCTGCTCTTCTTTATTAGGAGTTTTAGTCGTGATCACTTTCTCATTTCCATTTTCCTCACTATGAGAAATGCTCTTTATCGGCTCCTTAATCGCAAGTTTGAGCTTGGTAGACGCAGCAGGAGCATCACGGGATACTTCTTCACCTGTTGAAAAATAAGCTCTGAGCCTTACAACGTCACAACACTCCACCGTTCAGACTTTTTTTTTTTTTATCCTTCAATCTATCAAACATTTGAAAAACTAAAATATTTTAAATCATGAGTGGTTTCAAAAGTTGGGCGAAATGAATTTGAAGATAAATTAAACGTAAAGAAATTAGTTCAGAAATAGGCTTAACATTTTTGTAACATTTTCTAAAACATTTCACATTTTATACTCTCTCACAGACACGTTTTAAAAGTTCATTCTCCCTTTTAGTCACATTTGCACTGAAACTGTGCTTTCTACATACATATTTGGACAGTCAAATTAAAACCCACCCTCTGTCCAACGGAGACTCTAGAAATATATTTAGTTGTACTCAGTATTGTTACTGCTCTAGGGATACCACTGATTTCTTTGACATCTTGTTAACATCACTGTAGGAAGCGTACCTAGAAATAAAGTATTTTTGTTTGTTTGGATTTTGACAAAAGTTATACCTATGTGACAAAAAAAGGAAAAGAAATTTATATACTTTTCCTTATGCAAGGTTAACCAGACCTTAAAAACAATTTAATTCAATGTTTTAATTTCCAAACTTTTCCAGACTGCAGGAACCCTAAAAACAAAAGATTTCCATAACCTCAGTATCGAAATAAAGTTGAATGATGTTGGAACTCCTTGATTTTCAGTTTTAATATTAATTTAAGATGTGGAGGTTAAGCAAGATGGTCGGTTAATACTCTACCGGTTAAATTATCAGACGTCTTTGACACAGATGTCATCAGTTCAGTAAAACTCCCATCATCATTCTCAGCATCTCCAGGAACCTGCAGAAGAAAATCAGAAAAATTGACACCATGATGTAAGAAATGGAAATAACAGTTGTTTTTGGTATATAAAGTGTAGAATATGTAATCGAGTAAAATTTAAAAGCCATTCTGGTGTTTAAATGTGGCTAGTAAATTAATGGATACTCAACTGCCATAAATATTCCCATACCCACAAAACGCTCCTAAAAATACACTAGCAGAATAATGTACAATTGTGCGTCCAGCAGTGTTACGAAAAGTGACATTTACACAAAAAAATGTTATAGACCATCCCCACATATTAGCTACATGTGCAACAGGTGACCAGTCAGTGAAGTTGAATTTTAAATCACTGACTCACATCCAAGGGCTGCATGGGAGGCCAACAAAATTTCCTTTTAGACACAGGAACCCGTGAGGAGGGAGAACGGCTGCCAGCAACGGGCCTTCCCTATTTATGTTTTTATGAAGTAACACGCAGAGCAAATAATTACCCCCCCCCAAAAAAAAAAAGAGTCAACTACAAATACAGTAAGCACATTTCTCAACAAGATCATTAAAAACGCATCATTGGGGATATACTAGAATACCATTTTTCTGTTTTAAAGGTAATTTTTAGTGTCAGCAGAAGGTGTGTTTGAATGGTTTATTTTGAGTATTAATCAGAACCGAGCAAACTCGCAAACTGTCATGAAATATAAAATGTCTTTGTTTATTGACCCCGCTATCCGAAACCCACCTGGGTTAATGAGGAATCAGAGCTTGACCTTTTCAGCCAAGCGTTCTCACTGATTGGCTGGAAAGACAACTGGTTTAACTCCAGTTCCCGTTCCTAATAAACAGACACAGAAATTCATTCATATAAACCCCATTAACGTGATTTTCTATTAGGATTGTAAAAGTGTTTTTATGATAAAACACAAACATAGTACTGACGGACTGAGTGGCAGAAGCAGCAGAACCAACCTGGCGAATGATGGAGGCCTGCTTGGAGCTGGGAGTTGTTGTGCACTGTAGTTTCTGCTGAATGCCAGAGACGAAGTCGGAGCGGGGCCGTGGGCAGCTGCCAACTGGGCTCGGCGTCTGGCTGATGCTGGCCTGAGAGGATGGGGCCTCAAAACGCTCCAATCGGTGATGAAATTCTTCTTCACCTAGAAACAGTCGCCAGAAAGCTAAATATTGGCAAGTTTTTCAGAGAAATCTTTGTTAAGCCCAATAAAATCACTTAAAAATACACACATTTTAAATAATTTAGTCTTTCAATTGATAATTTAAGATCTTTTTGACCTGGACACTCTATATGCGTCTAAGAAGTTTAATGTGACTCAAATAATTCGCCTCTCTACTTAGAAAAAGGGAAATATCATATACAATTTTTCAACCAAGAATAAAGGTGATATTTCGGCTATGGTTAACAAAAAAAAAAAGAAAATGGAGAAGCGTGTGTGAAGTTGTGATCTCATTTGCATACTCACCGAGAAGACGCTCTCTGACACCCTTGCTGGGAACGGATGGGCCTTCGGTTCCGGGATCCGAGAGACAACGTTGTGCAACAAAAGCTCCTCCTAAAAACCAAAGATTTATTTGCATTTTAAACTGCAACATGAATGCAAGCTTGCATTAGCACCTCGACAAATATCAATCCCCCCCCCCCACACAGTTAAAATCTTACATGATTCCAAAAAATGATGACCACACAGGTAAACTTTGTCTTTCAGTTTAAGGCTACAGTTTTCAAAGCGTAGACAGTTTTATTTATACATGATGACTATTGTTCACTTGAGCAGGCCAACTTTGTCAGTATTAGGAGCGGTTACCATCTTTTCTCTGGGTGAGCAGCTGGACTTGGGAGCGGACTGACGGTATTGCTGGCGTGTCCGGTTTTGCCTGGAGCTCGGCCAGACGTCCAGAAGAGGAAGGTTCAGGACTTCGGTTCTCCAGACCAGTTGGTTCCAGGCGTCGTCGCTTCAGTCCATCTTTTACATCTTAAACACAAAATGAAACAGTGTTAAACATTTTTGCAGAACAGTTTTAAAGATTTCATTTTTCACATTGTTACTAAAGCTGAAACACCTAATCGATTTCATTGATTAAAATAGGTTATTAAAAATAGTGGACATGTAATTTAGTCATCGATTAGTTGTTTTATAATCACGTTTTATAATCACGTTTTACCGTAAACTGTCTATTTTTAACACAATCTGTTATAGCTGAAGTCAGTATGTGGCAGTAATGAGCTAGCTAACGATGTGAACTATCAGTGGAGAAGTCGAAGAAGAAATCAGCCAATAGTTAACCTTGTTTTGTTAGCACATAAACAAACATAAACACATTTGCCCTCTGCAAGATGGCGAAGCACGAAAATGTACGAACGACTTCTCTAAGTAAACATCTGAGATGGAAACATGTTGGAGTTGAGACAGGAGAGTAAAAAACCACCGCTAATAAAAAAATAAACGTGCTAAATGCTAATAAATTCAGTTAATATTAATTTAGTGTTGCAGATATGCAGAAAAAAACAAGCAACAATAAAATAATTGTTAGTTGCAGCCCTAATTGTAACACATACTTTCAAAAACCCACCTGTCGCAGGAATGATATTGTCTTCTGTATCTGAGAAAGGCTCCCTCTGCCTCTTTAAGGTGACATTACTACCGTTTTCCTCTCCAGCTTCCATTCTGAACCAGAAAACAAAACAAACCTGTCAAAAGTCTCCAACTATAACAAATTCAGCAATAGAAAGAAAAAATTAAAACAGCCTACAATGCTCCAACAGTTTTATTTAGTATTGCATCATCATTGCCAAACAGTGCAAACTAACCAAATCACGTTTTCTAAAATGAACAAAGCCCTTTTGATACTCCCATAAATAGGGGAAGAACAGGTTCAAACTTCAAATATGTTAATCTCACCACATGAACAGCTTCTAGGGTAATAACAGTTCATTATTATTAGTATACTCTTTTCATTATGACCCCCCCTAGTAAATTATACGATACCCGACTGTCAAATTCAAAAATGATAAACAGAGAAAATAAAACTAATTGCACAACTTCTCCTTAACAAACAGTATTTGACCAAGTTACACAACGCTTGGTTTAACCTGGTCCAATATCAGCCCCCCAAAAAACGACTATAAGATCATATCGAACTGCATCTAAAATATCCGATAACAAAACTCAAGACAAGCAGACAGTACCAGCATTTGATCCATGCTACCATTGCAATAGTTGTGATTGGTTTTATTCAAGTTTAGAACCTTCTTTCTTTAATAATAGAAAAAGTTTCATATCAAATGAATCAGTTTTCTTATATCTATTATTTTTAAGTATTGGTCTTTCAGTAATATCAATATTCAAGCCTTTTATAACATTCCCCAACAATAAAGTCTGTATGATTCATGCTGATGTTATATAGGGTCAATATAATTATCATTATAATACAGAAAACTGAAATATCGGGATAGTATCGGAAGTGAAAAAGTTGTAAAGAGGCACCTCTAGTCATCTAAGACAAATAAAATGTTTTGTAGTCAGTAAAAATCTTCAGTCATGAGCTTGAAACGCGGGTCTGTGGTTGTTTGGTGTTAAGGATGCGTCGGTCGCCAATTCCAATTCATACAAAACATCTCACGGGGTCAGAAACGTAATGGTAAATTGTTGGAGGGTGTGTGCGGTTGCGAGACAGGTAAGATTCTTTTGTGTTTTTGCCTTTCAATTAAGCTTTCAAAGCTTAATTGAAAGAATTTGCCTGAGGAGAGTGTTTTTTTTTCCACTGTCACCGAATATTTATCCATTAAAGATGTTTGCTGCAAAACACCAAAAGATTTTGATGGGTTTTCTTTTTACCACCTGGCATTATAAGCTGAACTTGATTTGCATTTAAAAAAAATAATGACCAGGAACAGAGTTAACTGCATTTCTAATCAGTCTATACAAGTAGAGTGACATAACAATACATTTTAGAATATAAATTGAATCTGAGGCTTTAAAATACATTTGCTGTGTTTTGAGAAAATTAACAGATTTAAAGTAAATTCTACACATTAGCTAATTATTGTGTGGACAGTTGTGAGTAGAAGTCCACAATGTCTTGGCATTAATGGTAGAATCAGGTATTTTTCTCTCCAATGTGTCAAAAGATAGGATACAAAAATATAATCAGTTATCAGCCACAGTTGCATTATTATCAGATATCAGCATGGCCAAAATGTAATTATTGATGCATCTCTAGTTGTGAGTTTGAATCCCGAAGATCTCATCAAAAAGGGGAAATTTGAAGATACAGAAGAAAAAAATGAACCTCACGTCCAAATGTGGATAAACTAAAAGTCCAAGATGAGAGATATTATTTTTTATTTGAGATGCACGAATATAAAATATCAGTAGGTCTGAGCAAACACAGCTAGCAAGGCACATCTGTGAGGCGCATTTTTGTGCCTGTGACTCAAAATTGAAAGGTTTGATTCTGGCTTCGTGTCCTAAAGCCACAGGGAGAGATGAGAATCCAAATACCAACAACAATAGTATAAAAAAAACACCCCATAAAGTCGACTTCTCATTTAGCCTGATTAATAGGGAAAGCTCAAATATGAGGCTTAATTTTAATCTTTATAGCACATTAGACAATTTTGTCAGACGTTTTATTCAAATGCACACGTCTGTCAATAGTCTGTCTTCTTTTTTTAATAAAAACGCTCAAGAGTTTAAATTAGCTTCTGAAGCCCACATACATACATACAATAAAAACCTTCATAAAATGAGACAACGCCCAGCTCAGAGCTTTCACCCACTGCAGATATGTTTTAAATGACACACACCTAACCCAAAGTTAACACAGCAATCCTAAACACAACTATATGGCCAATGTTTGCACTGTTTTTCAAGGGCATTGCAGAAATGTTCAGAGCTAAACTTCTTTAAGAGGTGGTGTGTTTAGCCTAGCCATCTTGTTTACAGTTGCTAAACCATTAGCTTAGCGTTGAGGTAGCATTTGAATCGTAAAAGAGCTAAAATTTCATGACATTACAGATAAATATGTTGTTAGTCTCTTACCTAAGAGGTTGTTTTAAAAGCTTTGGTGGCTCTGGGCAACACTAAGTCGCATGAAACAGAAGAAAACCCAGGATAATCGTCTTTAAGGTGTTTCTATCCGCTTCTCTAACTTTGAATTTCAGCGGGTCCTCTGACGTACATAAGCGCGCGGCCCTGGGCCATTCCTCCTACCGTAATACCACTAAACTCTGCGCAGTGGGAAAGCGAGCAGGGTAGATAATGGAGTTCGGTACCGTAATACTCTGCAATTGCAAGAAATGCGGCATGTTTGAAACTGATTCCAGTTTGAAAAACTGCACTAAATAACAAACAAACAAATCACATCATTAAACAAAAATATGACTTAGGGTACAGTTGTATAAAAATATTACATAACACAAAGTTTATTAACTTGACCCACTCTGTCTGTGTAATTAAAGTTCAATCATCCTTATGTGCTGGGTAGATAATTTATCCCAGTTCATCCGCAAACGATGGCAATCAAGACGCTAAAAGAACAGCTTTTAATAATATAATCTTCTCTTTTTCTATATAGTATGCCTGGCAAAAATGATACATTAAAAAACATGTAATAATAATAATTTCTATCTATCAATCTATCTATCTATCTATCTATCTATCTATCTATCTATCTATCTATCTAGCTATCTATCTATCTATCTATTTATCTATCTACTGTATACTATGGTAACAATAAACTGTTCATTTACAGCATTGCTTGTTTCAGACTAAAATGGTGTTAATGAACTAAACACATATGAACTCATGTCTAATGCACTAACTTAAGTTATCCTTTTTAAAGGTAGAGTACACATACTTGAAATACAGAAAATAAAGACTGCTTTTAGCAACTACTGTAAAAATGTTAATTTTAAGTTAAACTGCATAAATCAAAGAAGTACTTTTCAAATTGTGATTTATTTTCTCGTGGAAAACTGGCTAACTTATTAAACCCATGTAAAAACCTTATTGGTCTCTTATCCTAAAATAATTGTGCCAAACTCAAATCGTCTTTGCAGAATTGTTCTCAGTATGTGTTTTCGGCACATTAAATGGTGTTTAAATAACTACCATAGCTCTGTAGCTTGACTTGGCCTAAAACACAAGTTTATTTATATTCCTTTCAAGCAGAGGTGAAGTTTCTGCAGTTTTGTGGATCCTTGTCCTTCTAGATAAACCCAGTGGTTTATTCTAAGGCAGGTACCAGCTGGAGGTAGTATGGAGGTAATTTTTGCCATGAGCTGTCTTTTTTAATTGTTGCATCACCTTAAATGAGGAAAATGAGTGCCTCAAACATTAATCTGGATCCTTTTGTGACCTCCCACATGTGTCGAATCATTCTTAGTGTGATTTAGGCAGGGCTGCCTCTCCTGTAAAGGTTCACCACTGTTCAATGTTATCTCTATATATAGACAATGACTCTCACTGTGCTTTGCCAGAATGCCAAAGCGTTTGAAATGTCTTTGGGGACGTGTTCAGACAGACAGAAGAGCTCAATCATATTTATCTATGCATAGACGAAGAGAAGAACCCAAAAAGCATGATTGTAGTTAGTTATATGTCATGAATTGCTGAACTCTCATTTAAGTTTCTTAAACCAGTAATCTTTGTGTACATGCTTCCGTGGTTCAGTTAGACTTTAGATTTTTCTCTGTTCCTGGCACAGCAACTTGAAAGTGCCAAAAACACGAGAGGAGCCTCGCAGTAGGCATTGCATCCTAATGGCCGAAATACCTCTTTTCGGGGTCCTACTGTGAGTTCCCTCCCAGTGGACGAAAATGTAATCTTATCAGTATCCATCTTCTGATCCATCTATTAGCAATCCCTGCTTATCCTTGCAAGTTCATTTTTTTCGCTATCAAAAGTAATGTGTTTATCCTGGCTTTAAACTGAAATACAACAACGGAAAGCTCATGCCTTATAAGACTTTAAAGCATTTCACAATATGGGTTGAAGTAAGATTGTTGACGAAATCTTGATCACCACGAGATCTTTATCTCATCCTGTCATCTGTGGCGAGTCCCTTCAGTAAACTTCCCTTATGACACCAAGGGGTTGATCAGATGTATTTTTGGTAAAAGGAATTTTTAACTTCTGTGAACCTACATGTCTTCATCCTAAATTAGCTCGGAAATGTTGTCACAAAACTAGAAATCAGTTCCCCACTGAACAGGATTTATAAGAGAGGTAGAGCTCAGTCACTCTCATAGCAGAACAGCACAGCATCAGCTCATCATCACCTTCCTCAACTTCACCAACAGCATCATGAAGTCTCTCTGCTTCTCACTGGGAATGCTGCTTCTTCTCGCCTGCTGCTGTGACGCCATGCGTGAGTGATCTCTGCTTGCTTTTGAATGTATCTGATTTCATCTTACTTATATTTTTATGCTGACTTGTTCTGCTTTTTTAAAACAGCTCAGGCAGTGCAGCATACAGCTCCTGTAAACTGCTGCTACAGGTTCAGCACCATAAAAGTATCACAAAAGTCTATTTCTGACATCAAAAGGACCCATAGCTCCTGCATGAAGAAGGGATTCATGTAAGTTTTTTCGTTTTTGTAGTTCTTTTATTATGCTAATTTCAGATAATAAAAACTAATTTTGATTTGTGTTTTAATGCTCTGCAGATTAACGACTGTAAAGGGACGATCAATCTGTTATAGTCAGTCTACTGAGTGGGCTCAGAAAACCTACAATCGAATCAACAGCCCTGAAGGCAGCAGTCTGCAATAAACATCCTGAATTTTAACTTGTTATTAAAAAAAAGCTTTTTGTTTTTGCAGCAAATATGTTTGAATATGTTTTGTCTTTAAATAAAAAGATATATTTTAGATAAATCATTTGTGTTTTTTATTAATTAATTAATGTATTGTGTGTTTCAGTCTTAGTGTAATGGTTAAAATCCCATTTCATAAAAAAGGAAAACAAACTGCAAAGTAAAAAAAAACAAAAAACATATAAAGTGGATCAGATGCTCAGCCTGTGGATTTTATTTCACTTTAATCACTGACAGACCTAAAATCTTTATGGAGAAACCAAACAAATTATTTCCACCAGTGGTAGCAAAACATTAGAAATTAATGGCAATTAAATGAAATTTTTGTGGCCAATATTTTAGGTTTAATCAATAAAAGAATCAGTTCATTTATAAAGGGATAATTTATAATGAATTTTCAAAGGGTATTTAATTTAACAGATCCAATACATACTATATAAAAAATCAGCTTAATCATATTTGCAGTAATCTAATCATATTTACAATCCCACATATAAAACATTAAAAGCTTGTCGATCTAACTTCATCCCAACAATTAAAGTGAGTTCATTAACAATCATGAAGACATCAAAATAACTTTTCCACAGAGGGTTTTTATTTTATTTTATTTTTTTATTTATGTTAGTGGTCTTTAAGGCAGTGGAAACCAGCTTCACCTGGATAAAAAAAGCCCAATATCAAGCCAATCTTTCATTCAAAAGCTGAAGAATGAATGAAGAAATATGCAGCTGTTTGATCAAAAAATACATTTGCTGAGGATTTCAGGATCAATCAGGACAAAACTGTCTGTAAAAATGACTTACAGCTTTATAACTCGACTCGGATATTTATCTACCTGAAAACTTTTTCATCTGATGAGAAGTAGGTTATTTGCAGATTTTTGACCAGTTAGCACAATGTAGAGATTGTTAAAAAACAAACAAACAACAAAACAAAAACAAAAAATAAGGTTGTTGGATTTTTATTTTAAATGAGTTTAGAAAATTTGGGGATTTGAGTCAGGAACTCGTGTCTCTACAGCTGTATTGTAGAGTACTTACTAGTTATACATTTCCACATACATACATGTCATCTGTCATTTAAAAACATTCAGTCTAAAAATACGTTAAGCAGTTTTATCAGCATTTATACTGCAGTAAATAATTATGAATGTTATCATAGAGATCCATACAAGTAAATAAGGTAAATTAAATCGAATCCATATCATGTAGACAGATTTAAAATAATTTAAACACAATCAAAGAAATAAAATATAAAGTCAAGCTCTGTTTTTCCTGGTAGTTGGTAAACCCTTTTCAATATATCGCCACCCTACTGGTCAAATAAAGTTTCTGACTTTTCATTGACCCATTCTTGTATGATTTTGCAGGAATCCCTCACTCTGAATCAAGAATCAGTTTATTTGTATAGCGCCAATTTACAACAGATTTTGTCTCAAGGCACTTTAGAAGCTGTCTCAGCTAACAGAACGCCAGCCCAGGTGTGGTTACTATGGAGAGAAGAACACTAAGAGAAAACAAAAGGTTAACAAGGTTGAAATAACGGTAACTAAGTAGATTGGACAAAGGAAGAGAGTAGCAGAGAGAGAAGTGGTCAGATTGTCCTCCAGCAGTCTAAGCCTATAGCAGCATAACTATAGAAAAACTTAACTAACTTAACCCTATAGAGTGAGACATGAAGAAGGTAGAGCAAAGGAGAACCGTCTCTCAAGACTGAGTTCCTCCCTAACCGGATTAGACTGTCTTCTCTACCTCTTCCTAACTATAAAGTTTATCAAACAGGAAGGGTTTAAGCCTAGATTTGAAACTAGACAGGGTGTTTGCCTCACGGACTAAAGCTGGAAGCTGGTTCCGCAGGAGAGGAGCCTGATAACTAAACGATCTGCCTCCAATTGTGCTTTTAGAGATTCTAGGAACCACCAGTAAACCTGCAGTCTGAGAGCAGTGTGCTCTGTTAGGGACATAAGGAGTAATCAGATCTCTGATATACGATGGAGCTTGATTAGTGAGGGCTTTATATGTCAAAAGAAGAATCTTAAAATCTATTCTAAGTTTGACAGGGAGCCAATGAAGGGAAGCTAAAATTGGAGAGATATGATCTCTCTTTTTAAGTTTCATCAGAACTCTTGCTGCAGCATTTTGGACCAACTGTAGACTTTTAATTGCATTTTGTGAACTTCCTTCTAAGAAAGAGTTACGATAGTCCAGCCTTGAAGTAACAAATGCATGGACTAGTTTTCAGCATCTGTCCTAGAGAGAATATTTCAAATTTTTGCTATATTCCTAAGGTGAAAAAAGGAAATCTTACAGACCTGTTTTATATGGGACTTAAAAGACATTTCCTGATCAAAAATAACCCCAAGGTTCTTTACATCGTCACAAGACGCCAACCTGATTCTATCCAGGACAAGTGGCTGACTAAGCAATTTCTTTTTTAGAGGTTCTGGTCCAAAGATAACAACTTCTGTCTTTTCAGAGTTCAAAAGCAGAATGTTTAAAGTCATCCACATTTTTATGTTATCTAGACATGCCTGTAATCTACCAAACTGACTGGATTCATCATGATTTATAGATAAATATAGTTGTGTATCATCAGCATAACAGTGAAATTAACACCATGTCTGATGATTTTACCAATTGGGAGCATGTATATAGTGAATAGAATTGGGCCAAGTACAGAACCCTGTGGTACTCCACAAGTAACCTTACAATGTGGAGAAGATTTGTCATTTAGATGAACAAACTGGGATCTATCAGACAAATACGATTTAAACCAGCCTAATGCTGTTCCCTTGATCCCCACAGTGTGTTCGAGCCTTTCTATGAGGATATTGTGATTGACTGTGTCAAAAGCAGCACTGAGATCTAACAGAACTAGAATAGACACGAGCCCATTGTCTGAGGCCATGAGAATATCATTAGTAACTTTAAGGAGAGCTGTCTCAGTGCTATGATGAGCTCTGAAACCTGACTGAAATTCTTCAAATATGTCATTATTCCTCAAATGCTCTCTCAGTTGATTAGCAAGAATTTTTTCAAGGATTTTAGATAAAAAAGGAAGATTAGATAAAGGTCTGTAATTTATTAAGTCTTCTTGATCAAGAGAAGGTTTCTTAAGTAGGAGTTTTATTACAGCTTCTTTTATATATCTAAGTGTTGCTTGTTGCATGTTTTTTTGTTGTTCTTACTCTACAATTTATTGTTGGACTTTACTGTTGCACTTTTTTAAACCAAAAGTTGGAATGTCCTGTGAATTGAACCCAGTCCACTCTTGTGGCTAGATGTGTTACCCTTTAAGATGAAAAACCATATGTGGAAACCTGGACATGATTTATCATTCTTAATTTGATATTATTCATATTGCAATAGTATTACATATGTTTCTGATTATTTTGCCCTTGGAGATAAAGCAATGGCATAATTTCAACATATAACACATACATGTGTAAAGACATGTCGGGCTGTCAATGGAAATTGAACAACACCGCTACAGCTGCATTAAATTTATTGTAGGTGTGTGAATGATCAACAAGTGATATTGACTGAAATTGAGGGCCCCAAAATCCAATACTGCCGGCCCTGGTCATCAGCATAGCTGTATTAAATTTGTTGCTTCGTATTCTTTCAAAGTGGCCACATATTTTAATCATCTGACCTTAAATTGAGTCTTATGAAATTTATTTTCTCACTTGTTTAGAAAATTAATACTGTGGTCTTATAAATAAGTGTATAATTGTGGAGATGAGGAGGGTGCACTCCGGTCTGGTTACACCAGATGGTTTGATCATTAACAATTTAAGTCAAGTGGTTTCTGTGGTCTGACTGGACCTTAACCCCAATTTTGATTTTTAGGATATCCTAAACCTAAAATAGTAACTTAAAACTCTGTCTGTAGTTATCAATAATGAAAGCTTCAAGGTTACTTCATCACTCAAGGGATCTTAAAGAGCACAACAGCTTCATCTGTAGACAGAAAAACGGAAAATGCCAAGCAAATTATTAAAAGCTTAAGAAAAACGTAAAAATTAAGCAGCTGTTGGATCTAAATAGCAAACAACTGTTTAGTTGTGTAATAACTCTGCTTTAAGGATCAGTTTAAACTAAACTTTCTTATCCTAGTGTTATTTAGCTACATTCAAATTTGTAGTCTGGATTTTACGTCTGATGGGAAATGGTTGATTTATGTAAACACACTGGAAATACTGTCGAAGTAGGTTCTTTGGGATTGTTTTTCTTTTAAATCAATGGAGTAACATTTGAGATATGATTTAGGTATTCATGTCTCTTATGAACAGCTTTATTGTAGAGGACTTATTGGTTATACATTTCCATATACCTAAATGCCATCTCTCAAAAACTAAAAAAATAAACACGCTATTTATTAACAGTGGTTTTAGATTTGTGGTGACTGCCTTAAACTTTACTGGCGCAATCGGCAATCGTGTCATGGAAATGTTAAAAAAATTGTTTGGCATGATTCCTCCATGACTGTTCCAATAATAAAAATTACTTAAGATGCTAAAATGTCTTCATAAATATAATTTAGTAGCACTATGCCTTTTCAGAGGTAATACTGGATTTCAAAATAATCTTTTTAACAACTTTATAAAGATTGAAGCCTTACAAAGTAAAGGAAAACAACTGTGGTCTTTGCAGACAAGAAATGAGTTGTAATAAGATGAAGAATGTGGCCTTTGTTTTAAGTGGGTCACGTACTTGGTAAAATTCAAGGTAAAGATGTAAAAACTAAGAGGATAAAGAATTAGGGTTATTAATGAAAAAGTAAAAAAAAATGTTTTACATGGATTAGCTGGGTTAAAAGTCAGAGTCTGGTAAATAAGGAGGAGAAAGTTAAAAATATATATAAATAAATAAAAAATCCCAGCATAACTGAAAGTGTTGTTGTTGAGCCTGAATCAATATGAAAGTTAAAATGTGGGGCATGGTATTCAGTCAGTATATCTCTGTTTAAGCCTTTAAAAAAAAAAAAGGAAACAAAAATGTCCAAAATCAAAATCCCCATAAAATCTTTAGTTACATAATATATGTTACCTTTTAAAAAAAAAAAAAGTGTAATACTCTAATAAAAGGAAGGGGTGGGGGGTGCATAACTATGATATAAAGCTAAGTGTGTATCTTCATATCTTTATGTATGATTTTTTGTTTTACTTTATTTTATCTATTTTAATATTAGCTCTTGGGTGAAACTGGACCGTAAGAATACAATTTCGTTCCACCTCATGTACCACATGTTTTGCGAATGACAATAAAGTCTCCTTGAATTCTTGAATCCTTAATATTAGCTATTTATCTTTTGTTTCATGACACATGATCTATGTTGAAGTAAAGTGTAAATATACCTGAAAACATTTTATTCTCTCAGAGATGATCTACAGATTTGCAGCAGTATCTTGCACAAACACGCACCGCATCTGTTTCCATAGATCAGATAAAATCTTTGAGGTTTTCTTCTGCACTGTGCTTGTTGCAGATTATTGATACTATCATTTGACCCTGGCCCACTTAAAGACGTGAACATCAGATAAACAGCGGTTTGTTCCAAAAGCGTCACAAAAAATTGCTGAGCTTCAGTGAGCGTGCAGCCTTTTCTTCATCAACATCACACAAGCTGCCCACTTAGAAAAGAAAAGGTGGGTGAAACTAGGTCAGAGAGAAAATGATATTTGGCTTCTTTTATTGTGTAATGTTGTAAATGTTGAGATAAGATAAGAATGTATCACAAAACCAAAGTTACTTCATTATTGCCTTCAACAAATCAGGTTAATGGTTCATAGATGTAACATTTATTACATGTAAACTAATTCCTCTCTGATTTTTGATATTCCACATCTTGCATCTGTTTTAGAGAAAAAAGTACTAGGAAAGACCGTTGGGTAAATATAGTTGGGTAACAGATTGCACTTCGTACTTTCCCAGACAGTCTTGGTTTTCAGATGTTATCGGGAGAGTAATGTGTGAGAGAACCAAACTACAACTTGTCATACACAAAACAGAATAACACTGCTGCCAACAGTCCCTGCCTAGGAATTAAGGAAAGGAATCACAGCTCTATGAAGGGTAGAGACTTTTGAGTTTTCTAGAAACCACTGGGCACATCTCAGCCACCAACTTGTCTGTCTCTCCGCAGTGGCTACTGTACCTGTTGCTGGTGGTGTGCTGCTGTCCAGAATATTTATTTTTAATAAATCCTTTAAACATTCCCTGTTGTGTCTTGTTAAATTTACTGGTTCTCTGTCTGTCTTGTCATTACAGTAAATATATAAAAAGTATCAAATGGCATTTAAAGGATAAAACATTTTAATATGTTTGACAGTCTTATTTAAGTGCCATTTTGGAAAACTACTAAATTTAATGTTTTTACTAGACTGTGCTTTTTTCTTATACTTGAGCAATGTTATTTTCTAATTTTGCTAATTTCTCTTACTTTACTAGAAATCTGTAGCTGCTCTACCTATTGTGAGTATCTTCAGTTAATGAAAAACAAATGTATTTTTTTTACCAATATAGGTGACATACAGATATGCGGGATGTGTGTGTCTGGTGAGATTTGATGCTTTTGAAACAAGGATCATTGGTCCATTGTTATTTCCTGTTTTGTCGCGTTGTATCATTTGGAGGTCAAGTAACCATAATTTGAGTGGTAGATATTATCACCAGAGATACTGTGTAAGTATGGGTTTAAACATTTTTTGCATTAAGAAAAATATGATTTAGAAACGTTTTTTTTTCCACATAATTTTTTCTAAGTTTGATGAAGGTGTGAAAGTCTGCAGGTCCGGATGGCATCACCTCCAGGCTACTGAGATGCTACGCAGATCCGCTGTGTGGCATCATAAGTACCCCAACTGTGGAAGACATTTTGTTTGGTTCAAGTGTCAAAGATGAAACATCTGAAGTATCTCAGTAGCTACGGGCCAGTAGGCCTTACTATGCATCTGATCAAGATCCTCAAGAGGCTGGTCCTCAGCCACCTTTATCTCTTGGTGAGGTCTTCATTGGATCCACTGCAGTTTTTCCATCAGTCTGGCATCAAGGATGATGCCATCATGTACCATCTTCACGAGCTCTGATCCACTTCCTTGGAAGCTAGGTGAGGATCATGTTCTTTGATTTCTGTAGAACTTTCAACAATATTCAGCCAGGACTGCTAAGGGACATGCTGGGGCTGTCAGGAATGGATCACCACATGTCACAGTGGAAACTGGACTGCCTCACTGACCGTCAACAGTATGTCAGGACACAGGGCTGTGTATCCGACATGCTGGTCTGCAATATGGAGGTCCCACAGGGAACGGTGCTGGCACCGGTTCTCTTCACCATCTACACTGCGAACTTGTCCATCAACTCCTCAGATTGCCACCTGCATTAATTATCAGACGATTCTGACGTAGTCGACCTCATTACAGATATGGACGTCTCAGAGTACAGACAGTGAACCCAGGACTTTGTTGACTGGTATCACTAGAGCCATCCCCTTTTTAACACTGCTAAAATCAAGGGGCTGATGGTCGGCTTTCAGGAGTTGCAGATGAACCACAATGACAATGGTCAACATCCAGGGAGTTCATCTGAAGAACAATCTTGCCTGGAGTCACAACATTGATGCTCTTCACAGTAAGTGTTAGAGCAAACGCTACCCACTGAGGATGCTGAGGACTTTTGGATTGCAGGAGGAGTCCTGAAACCTTCTTTGACTCTTTTGTGGCATCAGCCATCTTCTATGGTGTTGTATGTTGGAGCTGCAGCTTATCTAAAGCTGAGAGGAAGCAGTTTGGTAAGCTCATCAGGATGGCAAGCTCTTTACTACGATGCTCCCTGTAACATGATGGAGAAGGACTCAGAGTTTAAGATAACAAAGTTGTTGGACATTATCTCCCACCTCATGTATGCAGCTGTTGCTGAACTGGAAAGCTTCTTCATTAACAGACTTCTGCATCCTAAATATGCAAATTAGCATTATCTCAGATCCTTCCTCCCTGTTTGATTTCAAAACCATAACTGCTCCAAGTAAACCTACAGAAACGTAATGCTGTGATGGAGGGAAATTTTGGCTTTGAACCCTATGACGTTATAACGTGATAGTTATGTTGTACAAACGTGATAATATGTTGTATGAACGTGATATAAACTCTGAGAAAGATCCTAAACAGAACAGAAAAGTCCGGTCCTATTCATGTTGCAGCCTTCCTCATTGTCCAGCTTCAGGGTTCTGGGGGATTTCATGCATATATGTTTTATCACCTTCATTGTGTTAATCATGGACATGTTGTAACTGAAAGCACATTAAGTATTTGTTAAAGGTTCTTGACCCCTTTGTCGAGTGAAGGCGAATGAGGAGGCATTTACATCCTGGAGCTGATTTTATGAGGCAAGTAGACTCCCATTATAAACTGAAGCCGTTAGGTATTTGTATTAACCAAGCATTAGGTGGGTTTTCCAGACAAATTATATGAATTCATGCTTTCTCTACAAGCAGTGATCCTAATAACATAGCTGGATATTTTTTATAACAGAAGTATAAAGAAGGATGGTAACGGCACGAATCCGCGCTGATTTTGGAACCAAAAACGTTACAATGGCAGAAATGCAGAGATTCCTACAATGTAGTTCTAACAGACCCGCCAGTAAATGCTTTATTTCCGGATCCAGCAATCACAATCAGCAGACTGAAAGCTGTCTGACCTTTTTTAAGAACACATCGGCTCATCAATGGATTTATTTTTTCAAGTAACTTGCAAAAAATAAAGAACTGTTTCTCAAATATGAACATTGTGTCTGTAACTGAAGCTTTTGACCGCTTTGAAACTTAGCAGTGAACTTGTGTTAGTACATTTTTCAAACTGCGCAGTAAAAATTGCGCTCAGTGCAAACAACACCAGCAAGATTTGGCATTAAATAAAACAAATTAATATAAAAATAAAAATAAAATAAAAGCATACGCATCCCCATTTTGTATATGGAAATTATGACTTTTACACAAAGTTTTAAATTAAAAAGGTACCGAGTGCATTAAGATGCCTGCCTGAAATAAAATAAATCAATCAATCAATAAATAATAATAATAAATAAAACGGGAACCCCCCCCCCCCTTATGCAAACTTTATTCATTATTTATTGTGAAAGTCCAACTTTAATCAACTGTTGATTAACTATACTATCACGTTTGTACAACATAATTATCAGCGTATAACATCATAGTGTTCAAAAAATTAAAATCCTCTGTGGCAACATTACGCTTCCATACAAACCCAATAAGTACAGTATTTACATTCCTGGTATTTGCACATTAAAATTGCATAGTATTAATGTCTTATTTTGCACCATACTTTACAGTATTTTATTCTTTTTTTCTTTAAGCTCTTTTCTATATATTTAATATTTGTCTGTAATTACTGCAGTTTCAAAAGAATTTCCCCGCTGTGGGACAATTAAAGATATTACTATTCTATTTCTATTTCTATTCTAATCCATTAATGCTTTAAGCCAGTAGATTTGTGCAACTCTTCACCAGATAGTAAGACACTCAGTCAGACCTTACAAACTGATTGTTGAACTTTTTCACAATCTTTTATGTCTTCATTTTGTTAGAAAATGTCTCCTGAACAATTAATTCGGCCAATAGGAAGAAAGGGTTGTTTTCCCCTATGCTCCCCCTAATGATTTCCCAGAAATATCATTTGCGAGAACCAACAATTTGAAAGTGAGTTTCAAATACTTACATGTTAAGATGGAGTGAATGAGGCAAAGCATTTTGCCAGATACTAAAAACTCTATTTCCAGTGTTGGAAACTACATAGAAAAGATCTCTGGTTAAAGTGTAACAAAATTATGATCTCTCATCTATCAACACGCCCAGAGTGGTCCCCTGAGCAGTATGGACTGGTCGGATGATAGGGTTACAGTTTTTAAGTTGAAGTAACTCTGCCCAAACAACTGGTTCAAAATGAGAAACTTGAACTAACATTGGACCTAGATAAACCCACATGTAACAAATGGTAGTGTTAAGATTCTCCATTTTAAGGAACTCCAGCAATTTTACTCTGGAACAAGATATATTAGATGATGCACTTCATCAGAAAACAAAACAGACAATAATAGGCTTTTTTCTGACTAATGCTGAAATTGTTCTGGAGCAGGGCCACTGCTTTTTCAGAGCAAGTAGACACAGGTCCCATCATTGGGAACTTTCTGACTTGTTTATCATGCAGATTGTTAATAAATTGTTGGATCTGTCTTTTGATGCCTGGGCACAAAAAATTGACAAAATAAACCATGTTTTTGTCCTTCCAAAGCTGTTAAAGCAGTTTAATATAGTTATATTACTGTATGTAATATCCTGGTGGGTAATAAATAACTGTAATACCCACCAGGAGCTTTGGATAAACATCATAGCTTTGCTGTGCAAAAGTGTACATTTTATAAGAAAACCTTTTTGAATAACTGTTGGAGCTTATTAAAACATCCAAGCTGGAACCTGACTAAAAAGTAGGGACAGTGGGAGAGCTGTGCAGCAAAATGTCAATGGACAGAGGCAATATTTCACAGACGAGTGGGACAAAAATGTTGTTACAGCTTAAGGGGTTCTACAAGTTGTTAAGTTTTATAGTGCAATGGGACTAAAAACCTTCCTTTCACTGACGTTAGACAACGTCAATACAGCATGTATTGAAATGTCTATCAGTTTGAAATTCACGAGGGATTGACACAATGGAATTTTCTCTAATACACTGCAATTACGTCCTGGTAAAGTTCACAGGAAAAAAAAAAACATAATGCAACTACAAAGTAGATGAGAGTTGGTGCTTGTTAGTTAAGCAGGACATGGTCACCACCAAAACCCCCAAATTTCCTGCACCCTTTCGAAGCAACTGGTAACTTCCCTCTATGTCATGAATATGCAGATATCAGGCCAATCAGGCAAATATAGGTTGAGGTTTCATGAATTGATCATTTCAGACGTGTCAACGCATCTAAAGAGAAGTCAAGATGAAGACTCTTGGTGTCACTGTGGGAATCCTGCTGCTGTTGGCTGTTTACTGCTGCACTGCCATGCGTAAGTCTGTCTCTTCTCTGCACCCCGTCGCACAATAGTTATATTTAGAAAGAAGGATCATTGCTCTTCTGCATCAGCCCGGTGGAGGGCTGATGCAGAAGGCTTTTTAAAAGGCTTTTCTACCCTTTTAAAAAGGAAGGCAACAAACATTGCACTGCTCTGTAACACGTCTCGTTTCATTTACTGTTCAGAGGAACCGCTTTCTTTAATATAAGACTTTGTTTGAGAGGGGTATGTCTTTAAAGCTATGAAGAAATTAATAGACCGTTCAGTTAAAATGGACTTCAAAGGCTTTAAAATGGAAACACAAAGAAAAAGAGAAAAATTAAGACAAAGGACCAGTCAGTGAGTGTCAATGAGAGTCTAAATCAGGAATCTTCAAATCCAGGCCTCAAAGTCTTTGGTTCAGCAACTTTTAGAAGTATTCCTGATCCAACACTCATGAATCAAATGGCTGAATCAGCTTCTCAGTATTCAGTGAAGTTCTTCCAATGTTCTGCTAATGACGTGATCATCTGAATCATGTGTTGAAGCAGAGAAACATCCAAAAGTTACAGAACACCAGACCTCGAGGTCTGGATGTGAAGAAGTCTGATCTACAGTTAGCTTTGAGTGAGGTAACAACGAGATGATGCCAAGCATTTGGTAGGAAGCCCCACTTGAAGTCTTATCACAACAAAAGATGATGTAGACTAAAAACACACTGACCAAAGCAAAATGAAAACATTTTTGGCTTAAATCCAGAATCTTCTCCTTTGGGTTCAGTTTATCAAGAGAACAGTACAAGCGTCTGTACTGTGAAACATGGTTCACTCATTGTAAAGGAATGTCCCTTATAATTTTTCCTACATACAGAGGTCATTACCTTTAGATACCTCATTACTCACTTACAGAGGTCATTTGAAATGTGTGGTTCACTCCAAACTAGATTATTGGTTCTTGATTAGCAAAGTTCACATCATGGAGGACCATTTTAATTGCCCAGCCACTGTCCATTATAAAATATTGGCTGTTTGGAGGATGACAGTTCTTTTTCTTTTCTTTTTCAGCTCATGGACCAAACGACTTGAAGCCAGGGAGGTGCTGCTTTAAGTTCTTCACAGGCAGGATCCCAGACGCCCACATTTTGTCCATTAGCAAAACTCACAAGAGCTGCTCAAAACCAGGATTTGTGTACGTTTTGTTTCCATTTAAAAACAAAAAGGCTTTTAAGTCCCCACTAAAACCAACATATTGATGCTTATCTTTCTGCAGCATCAACACTCCTCGAGGCGCCTACTGTGTGAACCTGCAACAGAAATGGGCCGTCAGAGCTTTCCTGACAACCCAGCAGATCCCCAAGGGCAATGATGAGCTGGAACATCTGTCCACTTTGTCTTCAGCCTAAACAGCGTGAAGGGGTTTAAACCCCACAATCACAGCAGGATTCAGACCTGTGATCTACACAGGAGCCTGAACACCTCTACCATACAGAAAAACGCTTTTCACAACAGTTTTTTTTCTCTAATCCGGCTACAACACTGACATATTTTACAATTTATTGTGTGTTCTCAACTTACTGAGAATATACACTGACCAGCCCTGTAAGACCTGTATTATATTTATCTTAATTTCAAAGCGGTCAATTCAGGTTTTATTGATGTTTAACAATGTTTAGGCTTCCTGAAAAGTAGCCTGTATTAGTTTGAGTAACGTATAATCCTAAACATGTATTCTTTCTTGTACGCAGCTATTGTACAATTTATGTCACTTCATCATTAAAGTTTTATTTGAAATGAATGAGACCTGATTAATCAAGAGCAGACCACTTAATAAAAAAGAAAAACATTTAAAAATAAGCATAAATTACAATATACATCACCAAGACTTATTTCCTATTTATAAATAACAGAAGTAATTAATCTTAATGATATTTGGACAGGTACATAAGTAGTTTGGGAAAATGTAAGACTAAATGATTCTGATATTTAAAAAAAAAAAAAAACTGCTTTGTAAATGATTTAAATTAAGGTATTTAAGAAAAACTCAAGAGTTTTTGTTAAAGCATACCTTTAATATTAACCATGTACAGTTAAAAGACAAAACACATGATACACAAAGTAGAGAAGAAACAATTTATATATGTAAAAAATTAAATATTACAAAAAAATAAAAAATAAAAATACGGTTAAACAAATGTATTTTGGTCAGTTATTAGAGTTTGTTATGATCTCAGTTTAGATGTAAAATACGAAGCTTTATTTAAGGGGAAAGATGTCTAGACATGGTTCTTTAAGAGATAAGAGAAAAACAAAAGAAAAAAAAACTTGGCAGCCTCCTGTATCACAAGCAGAATTACTTTATATGGTAATAAGTTTGTCACTTTAGCGATTGACACAAAAACAGATCCACTGAAAGACATCTGAAAGCAGAAGAGGTCTTAAAGATTGTTTATATTTAACTGTACATCATATGAAAATAAAACATTACAACTCTGAAGAGAGAACGTTAAACTGTATGAATTTTATTATTTATCAGAGGTTTATAGATCTTTTTATTTGTTTTCCAACAAAAACGAAACACTTTGGTTCGAGTGGAAGAGTTCTTAAATTTTGTAATTTGGCCATAATCTAGAGATGATAACACCAGTCACACATACCACAACACTGAAACATCAGGATTTACTGCAGAAATGTCACACCAGTTTGGCTTTTGCATAACGTCTAAAACAGACTAAAGTAAATTAACATGAGAGCTATTGCAGAAAAATGTACATGCTATTGTTTTATTTAAACGGAAAAACCCTTTGCATAGTGTATTTAAAAAAATAAAAAGTAACTCCCATCACACAGTGAATCATTTTGAATAATCTCGCCGTCAGAAGCCGCATTCTTACACCTGATTATTAAGGGAAACCGTTTTTAATCTGAAATGTGTTGAGGAAAAAAGGAGCACAAATGAATCATTCTAATGTTTTATTATATATAAAATACAATAAAAAACAAAAAAACAAATGGGATAATTGTTCATACAAATATGCAATCCATATATTTAAACTGTTTAACTGCACAAAAACATTTTGTTAATACCATTTTCAGTTGAACATGTTAAATTGAAAACCTTTTCTGTTATTTAAATGTGAACTTTGTTTTTCATCGGTTAATCCCAGAAGAAGTTTTTAACAGAAAACAAAGAAGTGTTAATGAGAGAATCTGAATACTTTCACAAAACCATGTTTTCCTAGTTATAGTTGCTGTAAAATCCTGAGGCAGATGGAGATGTTGTAAAAGCTGACAGCTACTGAAGGGTAAACCCCCCTCGCTAACTAGGCTGTCTGCGGCTGGATGACGCCGCTCCTCAAGTAGTCACAGCGTAACCAGATGAACGTTTCTCTGAGCTCATCTGTGATATGACCTTACATCCGTCTGATCTCGTTGCAAGACTCTTTAAGGTGGCAAATTTGCAACAGTAAAAGAAACCATTTTTTACATCTGAGGATCTATGAACATCTATATGTTTACAAATGGCTATGCATGGTCCCTGCATGGGTCAACGCTGAGGAAGTCTCCTCTTTGTCAAGGAATATAGGAAAATAGAAAAGCAGACATGTGTTCCTCACGAGAACCAGACGCGCAGCGGAGACGAGTCCGTTGTGTTGTGTGATATGGGGGGAGGTTGAAATGGATTTCTGACATATCGTGCGATCCTGGGCCCACATAACACTGACACTTCAGGGGACATGGAGAGGAAGAGAAGCTGGGAGGTCACTTCTGGCTTTAAAAGATTTTTCCTTTCTTCTTGTTTTTCTCCATTGTCCTGAGAGGGAAACAAGACAATTATGTTGCAAACTTAAACAAAACAAATTGATATATCTTAAAATGGGGGCCTTAAAAAGATTGCAGTAAAAAGAATGAAGGCAAAATACATTGAGAAATATAAATCACCATCTGGAAGAGTTCGACTAAAATTTTGTGTAGAATATAGTTTTAATGGCAATAGGTTCCAGTCTTTCCTGTTAATCAGGCTGTTTCATATAATAAGCAGTTCAGTACAATCCATGTTTAAATAAAGTTAGAATTTCCTACAACTGAGAAAACTTTCAGCAAATACAATTTCAAACAAACAATTACATTATAGATTATACTGTTTTACTTTTATGCATGCAAGTGTGTTAATTGTTGTGATAAAAATGGAATTGAAATCCAAATAATATAAATGTACAAAAAAAAATTCAGATACCAAAAGAAAAACCTAGGTGTTACTGACTTGGAGGCGTCCAGTTTCTGCTGCTCAAGGATTCTTTGCTGAGCTTCCCAGTTGGCCTTCTCGCCCTCAAACACTCGCCGCTTCTCCTCCAGCTCTTTGTACTGAGCCTCCAGGTTCCTCTTCATCTGTTCGTGGCGCCTCTCCAGCTTTGGATTAAAAGTTGCAAAGAATTACTCCCAGGCTCTAGATTGACATTAATTCTGGATACCTTTACTGAACGTCCAAAAAGGCAAGCTTAGGTGATTCGGGTAGTAGGAATAATTTTCCACTTTATTTTCATTGCTTGTAGATGATTTTAACTGTGGTGTGTTTCATAATAAAAAAAATCATTAACATATACACTCAAGTGTTTGTTTAAAATAAGCTCCTGCCTATTTGAACCAGTATCAGCAGCACACCAACCTCAGCCTCTGAATCATTCAGCTTCTGCTTCTTTTCCTTAACCTTCATTTCAAAGACCTGCTCCATCTCGGCTTCCATCTTTTTCATCTTCATCACGTGCTCCCTGCGCTCCTCCTCCATCTGAGCCAGAGGACTTCTGTGGATCATGGAAAAAAGAAAAAACAAAGTGTGAAATAAAGACGAGCCTTCACAGAACTGCACGGATTCACCATGACACTTGGGGCCGGATTTGGCTTTTATTCACATCAGAATGGGATGTTTAATCCAAAAACGGCTCTTCCTTTGCAATTCTGTTCAAACTCTGTGGGTTTGTGTGGGGATAAGCGTTGCACAGCCATTTTGAAGGTTTCGACTTTTTCTGCAATTTTTTATGTCAAAAAAGCACTTTTTGTTTTCATGACTGATTTGTAAAACAAAGAACAAAAAGGGTGAATCCTGTCATCCAGGCACTGTAACTTTTTAAAATATCACGGTCCCCTTTACAAGTAGATTTTCAGTGTTTTCATATTGGCTTGGAAATGCATTTTTTTTTCTCCTTTTAAGCAAAATCGTGAAAACGAAAGTCTTACTTTGTGAGTTGTCCCTTGGCCTTTGAGGTGTCCACCCCGTTACAAGTGACGGCAGCCAGTTTCTTACTGCGATAATTCTCATAGTGGACATTATTGGTGACGTCCTTCAGGTCCTGCATGTGGGTCCTTTGGTAGAGAAGAATTCAGGGATGTTTCCTTAACATTAATTTATAAAAGTATTATACTATTTTGATTCACCAAAGACTCAAGGTGATTCACACTAGAGGTGCATTCACTCAGTCACACTCATACATAGCAGCGAGTTCATACATGGATACCCAAAAGAAAGGAATCAGAAATCATAAAAAGCTTTATCGCCAGCTAAGTTATTGAAATTAAAAGAAATGTTTTGGAGAAGCTGGTTCATAACCAATATCTGAAATATGGACATGAAAAAACAAAAGGAGCAAGTATTAAGTAAACAAAGTATAACCATAAATATATAAACACAAGAAACTTGAGGTTAATATCAGAAATACAAGATTAGATTACTTAAACAATCTGAGCCTTAAAGACAACCAACCTGTGAACCATGTCTCTTCATCTTGCTTATTGTATTTAAACTGCAATTTAAACTGCAACGTGCATCAGCAATGCACGGACGCCATTCCCACACTAGAGGGTGTATTTGGTGAGCCTTCCAAATCGCCTATAGTCCCTCATAGTTTCAGTAGCAAGTCTTAAAAAACGTTCAACCTTAATCCAACCTTCCACACAGGAGTTACTATTACTTCCTGTTCCATATCAAAGGATTGGAAAGGACCTTCGGTGGGCTTCTGAGTTTAACAGTGGTTATACTCAGAACCAGGGGTTACAAGGGTTACCTTAACATTTATTCATTCACTTTATTTAGGATCTGATTTCAGATTTCGTACCACAAACATATAAATGTGAAGTGGTATTACAGTAATAATCTGTCAATCAATGTAGAATAAAAGCCTTCGCAAAGATCCCAAGGATCTTAAAGCCACTCTGCAGAAGGTCAACCATGACCAAAACTAAGGACAAGAGTTGTCTTGATAAGGTTGTAGGATCCTTTTTGTAGCTGTGTTTGAAGTAAAGCCCTGTTTCTCACCGGATCAACATGTTACGCAGGACCGTGAAGTCACAGTGTTCTCCGTTCTCCACTGAAACACAGGGAAAGAGAGAACAGTAGCAGTGAGAGACACAAACATTTTAATATCACTAACTCCCATCAGATTAATTTAGCCTCAGAGGAAACAGAGGCATACATAGGATTTTTTTTTTAAGTCTGCAGTAGATTTCCAGTCATCTGTGATTTGTTTACTGTCTAAATTGACCAACATATTGTTTAGTATGTTATCAACAGTGGATAGAAAATGGATTGAGTTATGTTAAAATCAAACAAAGATATTAAAAATTGTTATAAAAATAACAGAGGACAATGTTTTCATTCATTCAGCCGTTCTAAAGGAGGGGCTCACATTGAACAAGCTTTGTTTAAGTGCCGCCAGCGTTTAAAGGGTGAGCAGTACAGTATCAGTTGTAGTAACACATTTACTAAACAGAGGGTGGAAAGATCTCAGACCATGATCAGATAGGATGGCTTTATATATAAAGCTTTTAATGTATATTTAAATATCTTGGGAGTTTCTCCCAGAATGTGTTTTCTGTAGAAAAAAAAAAGTCCTACAGTTTATTTTAACATTATGTTCGGATATTTTTATGAAGCTGAACCTTGTTTCAGAAAAAAAAAAAGCTTTAAATGAGGGTCACAGGGTCTAGAAGCAAAACATTAATGAAGTCGATGAGACCCTGAAGACATCACTATGTGCTCTGCTGACACCTAGAGGAGAAAACCCTGTTTAATCACATTCTTTCAGGTTTAATCCTAATAAGAATAATGCTACAATGGAGAGAATGGTGCCAAACACTAACTTGCAGGAATGCATTCAACAACATTAATATTTTTTGGCACCAGTGACCTTGACAAGAAGGGGGATGAAATGATGCAAAATGTCAAGAAACAAACCTTGGACAAAATAAAAGAAATAATGCTGCTCCTTAATTGCAGCGCCACGCAAAAGTATTGACCACTTTTGAACTTTTCCTCATTGTGTGTTCTTACAAACACAAAACTGATTTGAGTTTTAATCAGGAATGTTTTTAAGAGACCAAGACAAAGTATCACGCAAATGTGAAACTGAAAAGTATGTGTTTAAAATTGTACATAGACAAAAATCTAAAAAGACTAATTCCTAAATAAGGTGGCTCTTCAAGGTGTATTATAATATAACACAAAATAGAGATTAATCGTAAGGATTTTCAAACCATGTATGATTTTCCATCCACTTCACGGTTGCGCACTACACTGCATTGGTTTATCAGATAAAATAGTAGCAAATTACATTGAAGTTTGAGGATATTATAATATTACGGCTTCTTGAGAGTGAAGAAAAAAAATATTAAAATGTCACACAAGAGTGACACTGGAACAAGTTTGAGTTGAATGTATGAAATAACTGGTATGTGATAAAAAATAAAATAAAATAAAAAAATTCAACTTCTATTTTAACGTGAAGTTTATGTTTACGCAGGAAAAGAAAAGTTTCCTATCCGATCACAGTTCTTCTCTACAGGATTAAAGAAACGCAACACAAACAGCGGCTTTGCGGGTCAAACAACAGCAAACACGACTGTTCACACATCATGTCACAGTGAGGTGGTTGTAAGTTTTTACTTGGACAAAGACAACGGGGGTCACGAGGTCAGACAGGATTCTGGAAAAGCACTGCAGATAAACTACTGCTCGGGTTGTACGTGGCGCATCTCCAAGCCTCCTCTTCATTCAATACGTTGCTCCGTTTAGATCAGCCTCCAAACCAACTTAGCAGCAGATCATCACCAGTGGAGGGAAGAAGGACACCTTACCATTGATGAAACTTAAGCTGTCCTTGCCACTGGCCTTCCAACTCAGCCACTGACCTCCTGTCTCTTCTAGAAGAGGAAGCTCTGACGAAGGGGGAGGGGTACGGTTTTAAAGTTACTGTGTGTGCCCAGCGGTTGGGCTAAATCTGGGTCTGGAGGTGCCGGGATCGATGCGGCTCACACTTGGCCGGCATTCGGCCCAGATTCAGCCCAGATTTGGCCTGGCGAAAAAACACCAAAACTTGCACGTGACCAACGTGACTGGCTAAGGAGCACAGGTCACAGGTAGACGGGAGAGCGTTGGTTGGATGGGGGAGGGGGTGTTTTTAGAGGTTTTTGTCTATGACCAGCAGGGGGTGCAAGCCTCAGTAAGGGACCAGGAAGAGGAGCTATGTGGGGTTCAACAGTCAAAAGGGGGGAAATAAAAGAAAGGGTTTAAACTATAAATAAAAAGATCTTATTTAATAATAAGTAAAAGAAAACACTTGATTACTTCTGCTGGTCGGTTTTTAGATACCATTTTTAAAAGTTAACCAATCAAAATAGACTTCATAAATTTGTTCCCAGTAAATCAGGTGTTTTCAGGACTCCTGTATACACATTAGGTTCATTTAGGCCATGATGATGAATGAACTGCATTAGTTTAATGAACAAAAAAACAAAAAAAACAACTTTTGTTTCATACATGCAGAACTGTTTGCGCAAGATGTCTTTCCACCAAGTTAAGGCTAATGAGGTATGCTAATGAGCGGAGATTTATGACAAGCCAACATGTTACCTTAATCCCTAAATGAGCAGCTAAATGGCCTGCAGGTACGCTAACATACCCATAACTATTTATGAGACTATAAGCAATGTGTTAGAGCATGTTGGATTCCAGTCCTTGATCCAGAGATGCAGCAGGGCCTTCACACCGCACTCAACCCCGCACCATTCAGCTCAGCCAGAGGAGACGCAAGCTGAGCTGTAGGGTGAATCGAGGTTTAGATTTAAGAGTGATGTGTTCAAAACACCCTGGGAGCAAAGAAGGAAACGGCAACGTTAGGGTGAGGTTTCTGCTGCAGATGGGGATTCAGCACCAGCCAGCCTCTAGTTCTCTCTATGACTATTTACAGCATCAGACCTGGGAATAAACCTCATCTCAGGGCAGATGAAAGACTTTATTACTTGAAATTGGTCCCGAAAAGCAGCTATATTTGAACATCGTGCAAGAAAGCAGCATCCTAAACGTGAGGACAAACACCTTTCTGTGTATTGTAAAAGATCGAAAAGATAAAGGCAAGTTGCTTGGAATAACGACTAATTCACTAGTTAATATAGACCGGTCTGAAGGGCAATTGTAATCTAGTTTCATCACTTAGTGGTTTAAGAATATATCCTCCTGTTCTGTCAATTTATAAATGGGATGACAAGTTTTATATATAAAAAAAAACCTCTGAGCTATCACGATCAGGATCAGATAAAAGACTATGTTGCGTTTGAATTTGGCCCTTAAATATTCTGTACATTTGAATTAATTAAACAGAGTGCTTAGGAGACTTCCAGTCTATAGCCCAAGTCTGATTCGAGCATTGTTTTGACCATCAGCGTAATGATGTGACAACAAAGCAAATGAAAAGTGGAGGGAAAGGAGGGATGGTCAAAATCAGACGGGAGGGAGGTAGGGGTTTTACATCAAGGCAAGAGGTCTGTGTTTGTGTGTGTTCTGAGGGATGGGGGGTAAACAGTGAGGCTGAAATAAAGTGAAAGATGTTTTTTTTTTTACCAAAAATGCCCTCTGTCAGTCATGGAATAGAGGAGACACAGAACAAATAAGGGAAAAAAGAGAGAAAAGAAAGAATGAAACAGTGACAGACTGAAACATGGTCAACCACAAACTAAAACAAAAGTTGATATTCTTAAGGATATGCACAGTGTACTGCCATCCTTCAACATCAACGACAAAAAAAAAAAAGAGAAAGATTATTGTGGCCGACTGTGAGGATCCGTGATTTACCAGAGGATTCTGGGTCTGGTTACCTTTTCCAGAATCCCTATCAGGACCCACGCTTAAACAAGTGTGTACATGGAGCAGACAAGAGGGAGGAAGGAAGGTAAACAGTTTCTTTACACGTGTCAAAATTCATATGGTTTAAACATCAGATCTGTTTAGCTGATGGCTTATTCACAATCAGCTACGACAAATATCAAATTATGAAATGATCATCGACATATTTTTTCTCGATTTGTTGACCTGGAACAGGTGAAAATAATTATTCATTTAACTTTATAAATGATTTCAAAGGGACAAACAGAGCCACAATGTCCAGGGTGTGCTATGGAGATTTTGGCTATTTGTCAATTGCAAACAGACTGAAAGGTATAAAAACCTATTTACAGACAGACTTGTTCCACGTTTTGCTTTTTTTATTGATTTTCAATGTGTTGATGATCGATTTTCTGACTTTCTAACTAAATACTGTTGTATTAGGACTGTAGGTAAGGTCTGTAAAACTAGCTCTTGTGCTGAAGTAATTAAAAGCGATGTTTAAAAGTTCTGTACCACTATGCCGTTTATGTACCATCATCAGCTTCGGCTACTTTTAAATAATCCCGAAAACCATGATATGAGCTCCAAATAACATTTTAAACTGGTTAAATGTTGGACGATCTACATTTCGATAAGTTACTGTTTTACCCATTAGTAAAAACACACCGAGTGGACACAAGGGGTGACTGTGGGGAACATGCGGCGGGTGCAATTCTTTCTAGAGAAGGATGCCTCGTCTAAGCAAACAGGAAATACGGCCTGTGGGACACTTCCAAAACACTTGCACCGTTAACAAGCGACATGTCTGGGCCTCTATCTGGGTTTGACTTCCAAAATCACAATGCACAGTGAGAGTTTACACAGCGCCAAATTAGAAATCTGACAGAACACAGTGATTTGGTTTCTCATTTGCTGGTTTAGTTAAGCACTTTCTTTTTTAGTCGTTTGGATAATGATCCCGTCTACAGCTGGCACACATTCAACCTACCTTCTGCCACGCCCCATGGGTACTGGCGACCTCGGACCTTCTTGCCGTTTACCTCCACAACCACGTTGCTGCCAACCACAGCCAGAGGCATCTTTTCCTAGAGAAAATAGCAAAGAACAAAAAACAAACAAAAAAACAACGACATAGGAAAAACAAAAATAAAAAAATTATTCACAATTCATATCCTATTGTGAAACAAAACAATGTTTTTTAGTAATTTGGTTTCTTTGCTAACCGGCCAAACTGGGCTCATCTCTGCGCTTAGATTACAGTGGAACCATCCTTTTTTCCCTAAAAGATAAATGTTTTTTTTCTTCACACATGAAGAAACGCAAGAGATTCACCTGCTGTGCATAATTCTCAACCTAGTTAGGACTCCATATGTTGCTGCTACATGAGAGCTATGCTTTCCAATGTTGTGTTTTTCTCTGCCCGTCGTGTCAGCAAAGAGGCTGATTGGCAGTAAAGAAAGTAAAGACTCACTAATTTCTTCCTCACTGCAAAAGACTTAGAAAGCGCTGCCAGAGCTTCTCTAAAGGCCATAGGATGGAAAAAAACCTGTGATATCCTCTATAGAGTCAAGATGCTTGTATACAGTGCTTCCAATAAGGGAACAAAAAAAACCTTCACTCTTCACACCCTCATTTGTTACCATCAAGTTAGCCCTGGTCAAACAGCTGATTTGTTTCATATCGATATTGTTTCATTAATATTTAACCCTGCTATATTTGTAGAAAGCTTATAACACCGTATATTATTCACACAGCTTTATACTGAAATGTCTTTTAGTATTGGTGGTGTTGTCTTTATTATATATATTTTCTAGTAAGATATTTCATGTTAGAGTACCACATGTTCATGTTAGAATCCCAAAACCGGGATTTCAAACCTCCATAACTTACGAGTGGTTAAATGGTGTGTGATAAATAAATATCCACACAATTATAATCAGAAGCTGAAAGTGTGATCAAATGAACGCGTCACAGTTTTAACCAAAGTTTGTATATTTTTTTAAGCTTAAACACAATAAATCATTCGATAAGGAACACAACTGGTGTTGGTAGTCATAGTGACTATTTATATAAGGACTTATTTAAATTTAGTTAGTGACTGACAGAAGTTTAGATCGACAGCTGGGTTAAAGCTTGTCTTAAAATTTAAGATAAAGATTTAGTGTAAACATAGTTTGTTACAACTAATGAGCTGTGTTTACATTTTGCCACAGAGAAACAGAAGCAGGATAATATAAACCAATCAGAAGCAAACAAGGTATGAAGGGACCGGGGTTCGATTCGGTGCCGCTCGGTTTATGATTGATTTTGCTGAGACTGATTACAAAGCCTTAAATCAAGTGCAATTAAAAATAATCCATTGTTGATTACCTTGATCTTTCGGATGAGCTTGTTGTCCTCGTCGTCTTCAGTGTCGGGGAACTCATAAATCTTTATTTTGTGCTCCTGTATCTCTTTCATTATCTGGCAAAAGTACAGAGATAAGCTAAATTACTTAGAAGTTAAGACAAGGGTGCCCAACATTTTTTGTCCCAAGAGCTACTATTCAAGTAGCCAACCTCCTGAGATCTACCAGTCCACAGATCATTTCCAGGCTGCAGTAACTATCCTCTCAACACGTTATGTTGTTGTCATACAACCATTAGACATCCCTTCACAAACCCGCCCTCTCTCAAACACACACCAATCTGCATGATGAGCAATAGCCATAACTGACCTTAATATGAACCAAACAGAAAAATAAACCAGATAAAAAACAGGTATCTCTGTTTGAAAAAAGGAAATCACTTCCTACCTTAGTGGGAGTCCTGGTACTGGGAGGAGGAGGCTAGCTTTTTGTACCGAACCGATTACTGATTAGTTCACTGAGTTTTCACTTTATCAAAGCCTTTTTAGGCAGCAGGGGAATTCCTAATTATAAAATTTGGAGGGAAATGAGATTGCTAACACATCAATGAATGCATATAATTACTGACCAACTTTGCTTACATAACATGAGAGCATGTCTGCAGTGTTTCATGACGTACAAAAACATAAAGAGAAGAAAAAATACCTATTATAGAAACAAAAATATGTTGCTGTATATGTTTTGATTGAAGACCTAGGATGAATGCTTAACTTTTGTAGAAGACAATTATTATAATTTTTGCTTTCAAACAGTTGATTGTGCCTGTAGTCTGAGAACTTTTATTTATAATTCAATGATTAAAATATTTATTCAATTGAAACCGTTTCTTGTTGAAAGCAGATTATATGACAAAATAACTCAATTTTGCAAAAATAAATTACCAAACAATTTATTGTAAAATATGTAAAATCCCCCCCCAAAAAAGAAAGTAAAATGCAAAACATGCTTTAAATGAAGAACCACTCTTACTCTTAGGATAGATACTACGAATACTATCCTATTTCTATACTGTGTGTGCGCATACACACTTTACTGCAATCCTATAAACAAGCTGAGCGTAAAGCATACATGCCTAAAACTGTCCAACAACACAATTGCGATCCGTTAGAAAATATGCAAACACAAAAAGGCATAAAGCATTGGCTATTGGTTTTGTTTTAAATACAGTTAAATACATGAATGTAAGGTGGTTTAAAAACTCCACTTTTCCTGACATCATGGGAAAAACTTTGAGATTGAGCTGTTTGTGATCAACGAATACATTTCCTAGACTTAAAAGGTGGTGAGAGATAGTTAATCTCAAGTTAAGAGAGTCACTAACCTGTTTCTTAAAGAGCTGACACTCCTCAGGAGTCAGTGTGTCTGCTTTTGCAATGAGAGGAATGACGTTGACTTTATCATGGAGCCTTTTCATGAATTCAATATCCAGAGGCTTTAAACTTTAGAAAAAGAGAAAAAAGACGAATGTATGAATGTATGAGGTTAAAAAAAGATAACTTTATATAAAAGTGAAAAACGTATTGGCCTTTATTTATAAAATACCTTAAACGTGTTTGTACATTTATTTCCTTAAATTAAGATATATTTGATCAGCATTTTTGTTTATCAAAAAAATCGGAAGGTTAGATAGGTAGATTTCATAAACACCTGTAGGAGACTTAAAAAGATTTACTTCAGCTAATAAAATAGGAAACAGCAATACTTTTATCCAGCGGGGCCTGAAAATTCCTTAAATAACCGCGTAACATCCAGAAAATACGTAATTTAAATATTACTGATAAATAATTTTGATATTATAATGCCCCAGGACTCTGAGCAATAGTATCAAGGCCAACAAGATATATAAAGTTTTGGCATGTGGAGCACGTTATGTTGTTGTCTTACAACCATTAGACATCCCTTCACAAACCCGCCCTCTCTCAAACACACACCAGCACTAAAATACCTTTTAGTTGGTCAAATAGTCTATAAATTTAATAAAATAAATTTTATAAATCTAAATTTAATAACCTTGTAATTGTTGTTTGACACTGGACAGCAATTGGTGGTATTAAGTGTCCATCAAACCATTGGTCCACAAAATCTGGAACTGGATTGAAAAAGATTGTAGGCGCTTCACAGATGAGGGTTTTAGTAACATCGGTATATTTCAGAGAGCTGGGGGATGCGTGCCTTTGGACACAGAAGTAAACTCAAGCACCGGCTAAAGGTTACCAAGGGAAAGACGGCTCCGTCTTGGATCACAAATCGCTTGACATCATTCTGTACAACTGTGGACTGGCTGATTTGATTTGGCGCTCTGCAGCCTGATGTACTGAAAGAGACAGTTCATCAACCTACATGTCTGATATGTGATATTTAATAACGTTGATACATTATTTAGGGTCTAAACTAATTTTTTTTGGGGGGTATTTTAGTTTATCAATGTTCTTTTCTGATGCCATCACTTTAAAATCATAAAAAAAACAGATTTGACTTTAATTGCTTGTATCGTCTGTGTTACAGATTCTGCGGAAAAGGCCAAAGAAACCACAAAACAAATTGGTTGCGGCATATAAATACATTATAGTCCAGACCAGGCTGATAAATAAAACTGCGCTTTGTTAGCTACATATGGGATTTTTGGAAGAATGTTAAAAGGTAACTGGCCGTAATTGCAAGTACAGTTTTTATAGAAGCAAATACCTAAAATAGTAATACAGCACACACAAGAACAACAACACTAGAATACTGAAAGGTTCGACCCAAAAAGAAAAAATAGGAAACAGCTTTAGCATATGCCCTTCAGTGGCAGAGAGTAGTTTGATGGTGAAGTTTACTTGGGGCCAGCAGCGGTGTCAGGCGAAGTAACTAACAGTAAAAATAAATTCAGATGGATGAATACAAACTTTCCTACTTACTGCACCATTTTCCTAAGTAGTTGCAGTTCAGTAGGTCACCAGCAGAGGACCACAAAGAACAGCAAATTCAATCAAAACAAAAGAAAAGAACAAGCAAGCAGTCTATCCCCTGTAAGGTCTTCACTACTGAATGTCAAATAAGTCCCTTACAGCAGATTGCATGATGCATGATTTATATGTATATCACTCTGGAGTCTCTTGCAGAATAACAACAAGGAAAAACTAAGAATAAAGAATAAGAGTCAGCTTGTCTGTGCTCAGACCTACGGGAGACGAGATATCGACTGTCCAAGAACTTCTGTGATTCAGAACTTGTAAATTAAGCTTTGAAACATTGGCAGGGATTTAAGAAACCCTCGATACAAACCCATTTGAGCCAGAAAAAAACCTTGAACAGCGGATGGAAGTTCGCAAGCAACCCATTACAAGAAAAGCCTGGAAACATGTCCTTGAAGCTTACCTCTAAAACAAGATTTATACGTTTTCTAAAATTTACAGCGTTCTGTGCTTTGTGCAGGGGAGCGGCTCTGGAGCGGGCTTCAGCTGCTTGTTGGAAAAGATTTAAACGGGAAATGGTGACTGCTTTGAAGCAGCACGCTGGTAAAAATCTGTGAAGTTACTGCAATATAAATTCAGATGTTCTGAAGAAGCCAGTACAACATGTGAACATTCATCTGGGACAGGAATAAAGTTACAAGTGACGGAGCCTTTTATGGGCATTGCTAGTTTTCAAAGAGAAAGATTTGTTTTGGATGCCCTCATAATCTTATTTCTTCAAAGTTCTGCATAAACTGAATAATTGAATCAAACGGTAAGAGCTTGGTCTGTATGCTTTGCGTTACTGTGCAGTTCAGTTAATCTAAATGTTGAGGTCTGAACAAAATGCTGCTGGTTTAACAGACAGGAAAATACATGCCACAATATGGCTCCCGCTGTTCAAATATTTACATATTAACCAAAAGAGGTTTCTGAAGATTTCTTTACACTCCAGGAATTATTTAAATCCATCTTTAAAATCGGAGTATGGCTGGATTTAAGATTGTAAAAATACACAGCTGCGCACACACTCACACTGTGAGGGAGATCAAGATGATAGAAGAAAGCGTTTGTCTGCCTTTGTGAGGATCTGTAACTCCATTTTAAATGGTCGATTCAGTAATGGTGAGCGGCTCTTTTCTGAGCATGTGCAGAACAGGGTTATGTAACCGCTGCGGGTCAAACGCTGGCTGAGTGCCTCATCTTCTCGAACACAGGAAGGTGAAAACGTTCCCTCCATTCATCTGTGCAGTGGTGCACAGGACGTAGGGACATATTGAAATCATTTCCTCCCCATGAGTGTAAAATCTCCCGCTCTGTACTTACCCATGTCCGGAGGGTGCTATGAAATACAGGCAGCAGTGGACTCTGTTGTCCGGCATGGATCTACGGTTCACCCTCGATTCGGCGTTCAGAAAGTCCTCGAACTTGCTGTCGATATAATTTATGACAGGCTGCCAGCTGGTAAGATGGGAGAAGTGGATTAGAGAGGAATACTCTAAAAACTGAACAAGAAGTGACTGTCAGCATTTCCTACCAATTGCTGTTGTCCACGGCATCTCCAAATCCCGGCGTGTCTACGATGGTTAGGGTCAGCTGGACGCCTCCTTCCTTGATCAAAACTTTAGACTGCTCCACCTAAAACAAAAGCAACAAATTTGACGTGTTTTTCATTTGCTGTTTTTTCGTGATGACATGTACGGTCATTTTATTTTTCCTTTCTATAATACTAGTCAGCAGTAGGTGCAGGCAACTGTGTTTGGATTTTGCTCCGTTTAGACACGTGCTTCATAGCAGACATTCTAGACATGCCGTCTCACAGCTGGAAATGTGAGCAAGGAGAGAGGAGAAGCATTTGTCCAGAGAGCAGGGGAGAACACAATCCAAGTAGTACAGTTTGAAAGCTTGCCATCCTGTTCACAGCCCATTTTGGAAAGGCAGAAGGCTGGGTGATGCGTTTTTGCCTAAATTAAATCATACTTATTCAGCAGTGTCCCAAGTGAACAGTAAACAATGTATAAGAAATTGTCCCCAACATGCAGATGCTTTAAGGAAATCTCCTTGAAAAGAACAGGCTTATTGATAGATAGCCTCTTCAACATAGTATTCGGATTCTTACATACAACTTTTGTAAAAAAATCTATGAAAAAACAAAAGTAGCTGAGCCGATCTGACTTCAGAACAGATGGATCTGGAGAAGCTGCTCATTTATTTACACAGTGTACACTTCCAGTAAACAAAAAAAAGCAACCTCTGAGATAATATCTGCATGGATGATTGTTTCAGCTTGAAATTAGTTATTTAACCCAAACCAAGTATCCAAATCTTTTCCCTAATAATAGTCGTCGAAATGTCCTGTGGAGGAATTTGCAACGCGATCTGACTCTGATGTTGTCTGTACAAGATACTGCTGAAAAAAAAATAGTGCAGGATGGAAATAAATGGGATATCTTGGAGGCTTGTTGTGTTGTACATCCAGTGTTATCAGACGGCAGCTGAAGGGTGTGGAGCTGAGTGCAGCGGAGCAAAGATTTACGCAATATAATATAATACAGCTTCTTGGATGAGAACATGTGGTGAGATGCTGCCCGTGACACTCTACAACTGCTGCTATAAACTTTCTTTTTTCAGTAATCTCTGCGTCTATTTTAGCTTTGTGTGTCTTCAAACCCCCAGTCGGCCGTGGCAGATGGCTGCTTGTACTGAGCCAGGTTCTCCCGGAGGTTTCTTCCTGTTAAAGGGGAGTTTTTCCTCTCCACTGTTGCCACATGCATGCTCAGTATGAGAGATCGCTGTAAAGTCAACGCTAACACAAGCCATTGTTTCGGTCTGCTGATTCCAGAGGAGTGAATGCTGCAAGTCAATGACTCGATGCAATCTGCTGGGGTTCCCTAGATTTGAAACTTTTTCAAATTGATTTGTTTATGATGTATCTTTGATTTTAATGGATTTTCTTGTAAAGTGCCTTGAGACAACATCTGTTGTAAATTGGCGCTATAAACATAAACTGATTCTTGAAGTTAGGGATAAAAGAGGCAAACTGAAGTATTAGTTACTTTTTTGGGATAGGCAGAGAAACAGTTGGGCAAAAATGTATTGTTTTTTTTTAATTTTTATAAAGAAATTGCAGAGTTACATTATGGACAGTCTGTACTAGCAACCTTATTTAGTTTAGTGTGAACAGTAAAAATAGTAAAACAAAAATGTAGTGCACTCCAACAAACTCACTCAGGAAGTAAAAAACAACTAATTAATAATCAGCAAGAGGAAATGGATTCATTTTTTCCAAATGGCCTTGAAATAGAAAAACTGCCTCTCAGTCGAGCAGATTCTTTGTTGTTTTTTCACTGCATCGCATACTTTCACAGGCCCATCTGGTTATTTTCAGATCACCCTTTAAACTTGAACTAAGGCCTTTTAACTCCAACACAAACATTCTTAGGTTTCCACAAACCCTGAGATAATCTGTCGGACTTTATAGCCGAGCACATATATCACACGCCGCAGTCATTTCAAACGTCTGAGTTTGACTGATCGCACGTGTGTTCAAACGGGTGTTTTTGCCGAAAGTGTTTGCACGTAAAACGCTGGCCGTCTTGTAACCAGATCTGCTATTTCCACCGTTTCCGTGAGGGAAAACAGATTGGGAGAAAACCTCAAAAATTTCCCTTCAGGCCCTAAAGCATCATTTAAAAAGAAATCTGATCCGTGAACGACAAAACATGGCAGATTTTTCTGTAATATAAATACCCTGGGCCGGTCAGCCTCAGACCACAGAAGCCCTTTCCAACACGCCTGCAGACACCAACTCCTACTTGGAGGACAGCGCATAAACCCATTCCACAGTCGTACAGCGAGAGGAGGGTTACGGTTCTTTAGTCTAAGACAATGAATGCAGCATTGTTGTCATGCCCTGACTTGATGATAATAACGTGTCCATACAGCGGAGATTCAAAAGGGAACCGTTATCTAGCCTAGGTATGTGCAGCATGTCATAATTTAAATGGGGCAGCTTCAATTGCACCAACTTTCTCTTCTAATTTAAGAAAAATGAGAAGTTGCAACACCACAATGCAAAAATTTAAATGAATGTAATTACTGGCAGCCAGCTACCCTTGATACAATGATAAGATATGTAATTTATCAACTACTGCCGCGAATACTGGGTACAGAAATTATCGTAGGACAATCGATTGATGCATTTCATTCACAGAACATGACACTACTGAGACTTTGAGACTAATAAAAAAAAAACAACTTTATTTTCAGAGTTTCCTTGACAGTATCCTAATGCACATTTAGTTTTGGGCTAAAGGACAAAAACTATAAAATGTATGTCTGTAGAAACAAAAAGGCAGAGCACTAAATTAAACTAGACTCTCTATGTAAATATTGTACAGAACTGCACAGGTCAAAGGTTGGAGCTGTATCTCTACATGCTTCCCGAAAAGCTCAAACTGTTCAATTGCTTTCAAGTAAATCAGGAAAAATCCTGAGCTCAAGTCATTGCTATACAAAAGTACTTCCTGGTTTAGAACTTAAAGGTTTTTGTCCTTCAGTACAATCAATCCGGCATAATTAGTACGTAAGCATTCAATTTTATCAGTGTTGAATATAACATATTGAGGCAACTGCACTGGGAACATAACATAGCCAATATAACATTTAAGTAATTCAATTTTCTTTATTTATTTAGTGACAATTAACAACGCATGTCGTCTCGAGGGAAAAACCATTTCAATCCAATCATAAATACATTCCAGCTGATCCTAGTTATCAAACAGTGCATCACATTCAGTTTATTGAAATGTTTCCAGTCTAATAAACCGCGCAGATTTTCTCGATTCATGGACATACAGAATTAGCCTCATGAACGAATGTTGAAAACAAATTACTATGGAGTTTAACTAAAAATTACAACTAAAATGCAGAGTAAAATAAATATATATTGCACTTATTACCGGCTGTTTAATGTCATACGTTTATGTCATTATCCTAAATACACTTCATAACATTTTTAAAAGTGAATGTCCTATTTATTCTGATATAATCTTACATGGATCGTTTTCATCATTGAAATGCAAAGCAAAAAGAGTCAAATGGCTGAAAGAAGCTCAGGAAATGTAAAAAAATTTACAAAAAATTAAAGCATAGCTACTAGATTAAACAGTGCTCTGGATAACACAAACCGACTCCTTCTGAACAATCGTGCAGTACGGCTGAGTTTTCTTGCTCAGCATCCCACACAGAAGTACTTCTAATCAGCTGAACAGCGAGATGAATAGCATCCTTTCAGAGAACGGAGAGCTGTGGGGCCTGTGTGTGTGTGTGTGTGTGTGTGTGTGTGTGGGCAATACATTTGTTGTTTATGTACTAGAACAACACGATGCTGGTGTAAAGTACAGCTGAAACTTCTTTTACAAATGCGTTTTACAAGAGTGTGGGAGAGGGTTTATGATTGGGACACAAGATCTACGTTGTTCTATCCCTCTCTTCACTATCCTTACCTCTTCATCCCCCTTCTTTCCCCTAATTTCCTGCCTTTCCAAGTGCTTTTATCGTTTTATTCGACTTCCTGATGTCCCCCCCCCCCCAAAATTCTTCAAACCGTTCCCTGTCTGTTTCCATCCTCTCTCCACAGGGGCCTGCCTCCTCCTCTACACTTTGTCATAACCATAAAAGGACACAACTGTGCCTTGTGTCAATTTTTCCCTCCTAGCCCCAACGTCTGTCTTTAGATCAACAGTTTTCTTTACTCTGCAGCATCTATGCCATGTAATTTAACAATTTTCAAACAATGACAAGAGAAAAACACGTAGTGTTTACAAACTCTTCAGACTTGACCTTCCACCTTTTTTAGCTGATTAATTCTAGGTCCCTTCAAAATGTTCCAGCCAGACCTATTTGTTAACTGCATTCAGATAGGTTTACTTTACTGCATGCTGTAGGATTTAAAAGCAGGTCTAAGTGTTTTTTTTTTTTTGTCTGAGCTGACTGCAAAGCAATTATCCCTCCAGGGACAATAAAGTTGAAAGTTTACTTTAAGGTTTAGCCAAAGGAACCTGTAAATCCCTCTAAAGATGGATTCCCAGCATGATCCCAGAAGTTCTTATGCTTTTGCCTAAAAGTTGGTTAAAATAGTCAAGCCGGAAAGTATCCCTGGCAGATTTAAGTTTAAAATATCATTTAAATTTGACCTGAAAAGCTTCTTCTGTTGGGAAAAATAATAATGTTTTAGACTGGCTCAAAATTAAATATCCTCCATCGACCTCAGGTGTGTTCAGCGTAAAATAACACAGTATATTCGTACCACTGTATCTTTGCTCTTTAGATTTGTTATTCTAAGTTGATTAAAGCATTATAGATTATTGACTATGGTGATTAGTACTGCCATTGATCTTTTATAACGAATTACCCTTACAGTTGATTATACAGGCGACCTAAAATAATTGTTAACACTGACAAACAGAAATCTACTTGCTTCTTTTATCCCGTATAAAGATTGCTCAACGAGGTCATCTTTGATGCAAATTTTAATCTTATTAGACTGATTTGTGACAGATCACAAGGTCGCTTTCTTTTTATAAGAAAGCAATCTGACGTGAACTAATTATTCCAACATGGTCAAGTCAATCTCCTTCATCGTTTAATAAAAAAAAGAAAAGAAAGAGTTCTAAGTCAGTCGTGCCGCAATAATTAAACGCATGCAAAAATGTGTTCTGACCATTTAAGACTTATGTGTGAGAAAACCAAGTAGGACCTTTGGTTTTATCACTATAGGAGTCTCGTTTTGATTCTCATGGGATTAAGTTTCTCTCTTTTTTTACAGACAGACTTGCTGGAAACGCAGCTGTTAGAAATGTCTTTGTTGTCTTTGACCTTCTTGCGCTATAAGCCTGACGTTACGATATCTAGTTGCTGGAGGCAAAAAAACACTGCGAGGTCTTTGTCACAACTAAGGAATGTGTGGTGTTGACATCTTTGTGGATTCCCAACTATTCGTTTATATATCTGTGGTTACATGTGGGATCTACAGTTGAAGAATATAAAAAGACAAATTAGAGAATGGCTTAATGAAACGTTTTATGTTGATGTCACAGAAAGTGTGCATCAAAGTGGTCTTTGAGCTTTTAAATAAGGGCATAACTTATTCCTTTCAGATATAATGTTGGGCTGATAAACATCAGTAAAACTTGGCAGCTCCAATGTCTGACTTGGACTTACTGGCGCATTCCTTCAAATTTGGTTTGTTTATTTTTTTATCCTCACACTCAAAACCAGAGACTGAGATTGTTACCCTCCGAAATACTGCACCCCAAACCACAAGCTGGGTTAATGATTTGTTGCAAAGTCCATTTTTATAAAAACCTTTTTTAAAGCTTTTAAGAGACCACATGAAATGTGGTTTTAATCACTATTGTTTATTTAAACAGGGTTCAGACAGGAACACTTCAAGCAAATCTGTCAGTACACTAACGAGTAAAATAATTTATTCAAATTAATCACAAAATAAGTCAGGCTGCCTTGCTGTGTCAGCAACTTCAACCATGTAAAAATATTATAAAGCCCTTTTTTTTAAACACAAAAGGCTTTCCAGAGGTGCATTTTTTATTTTTTACAGATAAAAATTACTACAAGTACTCAGCTGGCAATGTTGAGCGAATATTATACTTTGCATAAATTTGCATTATATTGATGTTAAATATGTTGGTTTAGCATAAATGTACAACACATATATGGGGAATTTGATTTGTGACATTGGTGAAAAACAGATTAAAGTGAATGCAGCATCCAAATCAAACTAATCAAAGTAAAATATCTGAGCTAGGGGAACATTTGGCCTTAAACTGACTTACTAAACAACAATCCAGGTAGTTTCAGATAGAACAACTTTGGAAAAAGTCTAAATGTTAAAGGTTAAATCATTCACACTTCTGATACCGGTATTTGTTACTGTAGAAGGAATTCAGACAGCAAAGTCATCAACTATCAACAAAACCATGCACAAAAAGAATTTAACAATAGGAAAAGATGAATGAGATTTAGTCTGCCCAAACTACTGGGGCTCATCAAAATTTATGATACATTTAGCAGGGCGAGGTCGATGAGATTTAAATAGCTGCTAACATCTGCAACACATCCGCACAACAAACTTCATGAGCAGAACTTTGAACGTCCACTGCATTGGTGAATTGAACTAATCCCAAAAGCAAACTGAGCCCACCTGCACAGTCTTCTTAATGCGCTGCGACGGCCCAGGGTAATCCTTGGAGTACAGGTCGGTCAGGAACAGAGAGTTAATGAGGGTAGATTTACCCAGACCAGACTCACCTAAAGAAAGAAAATACAGACAAAATTAACAATGATTCAGGTTTCATTATGCACGAACTAAAGCCGACTGTTCAACTCTCTGTTCAAATAGTTATGCTAATTACTGAGGTATTTAAAAATGTGGATGCGGCTATGGGAACAGCGTTGAGACAAGAGAAAATAAAACAGATCCATGTTCTGTGAGGTCAGCCGCTTCTCTGCCAGTGCAAAAAGCTCACAGATGGAAGAAATGAAAACATTTACCCTCTACCTCGCCTCGGGGCGACTCCCCGCTTTAACATGACTCTTTCTCTGTCCATCTCTGAATGCCTCCTAATTAAATTGTAATCTGTCCACAGTGTATAAACTTTAAACTCCGACGACAGCGACATGGAAGTTACAACAATACAACGAAAATGTTTATTTGACAAAGTGCAGCTGATTCGAGTCTCTCTCTCACTCACACACACACACATGCACACACACACACACGCACACGGCGGTTATTGCTGACCGAGGATCTGGCTTATATCTTGTTAACAATGATGAAGAGTGAGACTAAAGAGAAAGGAAGTCTGTCCCAGTGAGAGCTTAGACACACCAGCCCCTGCAGTGTAGAAACCTCTTGTGGTACCAAAACAGATTTTAGTCAAAGTTACAACAGAGTGGAGCTCCGGCGAATTCTTGAATTCATTTTTTTTTTACGACAATCCTCTCAAAGCTGCTGTTATAAATATAACTGGTGATTTTTTTCCCTGCCAATCAACTTTCTTATATGAAAAGGGGTGGGGCGGGTGGGGGGTGCAAACTTTAACATACTGTTTGTCTCAGTCCACTGAAGAAGAGGCGGAAGAGCCACATGTGACTTAAAAATGAAGTTAACAATTTATGACAGGTTTAAAAACAGCACAAAACACAGAAGTTGAGATTGTACAAAAAAAAATGTCTATTGGCGAAAACACCAAAAAGGAAAACCTCCCAATGCTTTATTGCCACTACGATCGCGTTGCCTGTACCTCTTACTGCCAACTCTCATTACATTAGGTTAGAAAAATGAAATGAATAAAGTCACTGGACAAGTGAAATAGAGCAGCAGCAATTGTTCTATTTTTATTTGCCATTATTTGTTGTGGCATATGTTACTGAAGCATGTAAGATTGGGCTAGCAAAGTGGTACGTTTTTTGTTTTCGTTAATCTTTGTTTTAGGATACACCAGCATTTCTAATATTCCAAACAAAATCTTTACTTGACATTTAGATCAATTTATAGAAAGAAACATATCTGTTTCTCTTTAATTTCACTATAGGCAATAGAAACTATCTAATATGTTATTAAGATTTATTCACACGTCCTTCTATAGTCTTCCACTTATCAGAGAACTGGCCAGCGAGTCTCCAAGTCATGTTGGGGGATGCCAGGGCTGCCCCAGGGTCTTCTCCCAGCTTGGCTTTTACATTGGTGTAGTTATTCAACGAATGCGCCACAGAGATGAGATTCTACATTTGTTTCTTTTCTCAATACTGCTTAACACAAATACAGTAACTAATTTCCAATAACTCTCGGGTTCATTTGTCTTTAAAAAAAAAAATCAATTTGGAACAAATTTCATTATAAATCAACACCATCTTTTTAACGTTGTATTCCAGCCCCAACTTGGATTCAATAAAAAGCAATAAGCATAATTCAGCACCTTTGAAAATCAGCGAATAAAAGAGCAAAGCTGGGAGTTTTTCAGTTTAAATTGATGATCAGATCCTTCTCAAACAAACCTATATTGTTCAGCACCGTTCTTAAACATTAGAGTCTGCTTAATATGCTAATTTTTGGGAGCTTTAGCTTCTGGGAATAGCAGTAAAATGAGATATACAAATTTAGGCAGCTCTGTAAACATACTCCCTATTACCATTTCGTTTTGGGCACACTCATTTGGTTTCCTGTAAGACACAGCATTTCTTTCCTGTAAGACACACCCTTGAATTAAACAGGGCTTCCTTTATATTGACTTTTGGACATCTGGATGTTTAATTAGACTATGAAAACTCTGAACAGGATTTATAAGAGAGGTAGAGCTCAGTCACTCTCATAGCAGAACAGCACAGCATCAGCTCATCTTCACCTTCCTCAACTTCACTAACAGCATCATGAAGTCTCTCTGCTTCTCACTGGGAATGCTGCTTCTTCTCGCCTGCTGCTGTGACGCCATGCGTGAGTGATCTCTGCTTGCTTTTGAATGTATCTGATTTCATCTTACTTATATTTTTATGCTGACTTGTTCTGCTTTTTTAAAACAGCTCAGGCAGTGCAGCATACAGCTCCTGTAAACTGCTGCTACAGGTTCAGCACCATAAAAGTATCACAAAAGTCTATTTCTGACATCAAAAGGACCCATAGCTCCTGCATGAAGAAGGGATTCATGTAAGTTTTTTCGTTTTTGTAGTTCTTTTATTATGCTAATTTCAGATAATAAAAACTAATTTTGATTTGTGTTTTAATGTTCTGCAGATTAACGACTGTAAAGGGACGATCAATCTGTTACAGTCAGTCTACTGAGTGGGCTCAGAAAACCTACAATCGAATCAACAGCCCTGAAGGCAGCAGTCTGGAATAAACATCCTGAATTTTAACTTGTTATTAAAAAAAAAGCTTTTTGTTGTTGCAGCAAATATGTTTGAATTTGTTTTGTCTTTAAATAAAAAAGAAATATTTTAGATAAATCATTTGTTATTTATTAATTAATTAATTAATTGTGGTTTTCAGTCTTAGTGTAATGGTTAAAATCCCATTTCATAAAAAAGGAAAACAAACAGCAAAGTAAAAAATAAAAAAAAAACATATAAAGTGGATCCGATGCTCAGCCAGTGGATTTTATTTCACTTTAATCACTGACAGACCTAAAACCTTTATGGAGAAACCAAACAAAACATTTTGTTTGGAAGCATTTCTTTCCTGTAAGATACACCCTTTATTTAAACAGGGCTTCCTTTATATTGACTGTTGGACATCTGGATGTTTGTTCAGACTATGAAAACTCTGTGGATTTGTGCCCCCCCCCCGTCTCTAACTTCCAGCTGATGCCCTAAGCGTGTTTGAATATCTATGGATGATATTGTGTCAGTGTTGTGATGAACCGCAGTCTTTCCCAGAATGAAATAAACGAGTCATCTGTAACAGAGTTTGGAGTTAAAAGTCCAGCATGTACATATGTCCACAGAGAGCATTTCAAGAAGGGATAGCACAGATGTAGGAAGGCTGTGTAACCTTTTCTTTTGGCAGGTTGGTGTCACATCTGATGCTTTCCTGACTAAAACAAACATCAGGAAATAAATGGTTTTAGCCTGTTATGTCTGTAAGGTGTTTAATAATGCAACAATACAAGAGCGTAGAACATGGAAAACTTTGTTTAAAAATCTGGGGAGTAAGGAATTTTCTTGCAATCGGGTCCATTTGCTTCAACACTTCAAAATAAAATCCAGTGAAACCTTCAGGAGCCACGTGATTAGAAAATATTTTATTATCGTGCAGCTTATTTTAGCGTAACTTCCTATGTGTAAAGAACTGCGAGGTTTAATTATCAAAAAGCAGAACGCGGAAAATGTCAGGACAATAAAGGATGAAATTATGAGGAAGTTTAGTGCCGGGTTGGGTTAAAAAAACAAAACAATCATTGAACATTTAACCGATTTCTAATCCCCAATCCGAAAATGGAAAGAGTATAGCAGAACTACAAACCGACAGATTGGGTAAGAAGCAAATTAATCAGAAAAATCAGCAAAGAAGCCAAATGTGACTAGATGAGCCACAGAGATCTCCAGCCTTCACAACTACTGAATTAGTATGATTTAAAAGTGGCCCCTTTGTTAAAGCAGACAGCCAATAGATCAATATTAACTTATTTTGTGGCCTATTTATCAAAAACGTTCATGGAAGGAAGTCAAAACTACACAACAACCTGGAGTACCATACCGAAATCCAGAAACAAGGTTGTTGCTACATATACGAGATGATGAGGGAGAAAATAACTCAACATAAAACTAGTTAAGCGGCATAAAGGGTGATGGAAGCAGAGAGAATCACTGTGAGAGTCTAAACCCCCTTTGGGCCAGTACTGTCCCAATTAGCCCCCCCCCCTCCTCTTATTCAACTTCAATTAGATATTGGTTCCACATGACAAAGAGAAGTGGACTGCCAGCTTTAAGCAAAGTAATGACCTGAACGCCGGTGATGGATAGCTGACCCTTCCAGCTCACTACTGCTCTTAATTTTCCTCCTCCTCTGAATAAATCAGTCTTTTTGTTTTATGTCACATCTACATTCCTGCAATCCACTCTACAGCTTGTATTGTTGATGTATCAGTTATTAAACCACATTGCGTAAGAGAGAAGAACGGTTTACTAATGTTTGGTCAACTACAGGGCTGTATAATACATTCACAACAGCAAGGAAATGATTAAAGAATGCATTCTAGATATCACTACAGATAATCTGTGGTGATACTGATAATTCATTTGGTGACAGAGATTTGCTCTGCATGTTCAAATGTTACTTATTCTATAAAATGTTAATACGTTTAAGCACATTTTGCATTTTTCCCTATACTCCTGCAGTCATAGTCAGCTGCTAATGCTATGTTCATTTGCTTACAGAAGAGTCTCACAATAACAGCTGACCTTTAGAGTGTCTTACACCTGCATTGGTATCATATTATACTGGTTAGTAAGTGATTTGCATACTAGTTGGCTATGCAGAGGTTTAACTTTGGTGCCATTACTGTTGTATTTATGTATTTACTCAACATTTCTTTGTATCTTGGACTTTTTAAGCTAATTACTCTTTAAATTTCAAGTGTGAGAATTAAATTATATATACAGATGCAAGTCAAGAACTGAAATGTGTAAAACACAAGTACAGCATGGATGATATATTAAATATGAATGCCCTGATACAAGCTTGGGTTCAGCTGGACTATAAGAAACAGAAAAATAAGCCAAGAAGTGTTCACAGTGGGATTTCCGACATCAGTCAGGCTGGAGTCAGTAGCTCTTCCTCTCACATCCTGACAGGACTTCAGACTAACAAGCAACACAAACACACATACCTCTAACAGATATGTGTGAAGTCAAAGTCAGAAACGGTGAAATGGGACAATTGGGGGACCGTGAAAAGAAAGAAAGAACAAAAACATCAGTCACAGACAAACTGACAGCAGGAAAGTTGGATATGATAAACAACAGACTGCGGGAGAAGATAATTGTCCATTGTAGCGGTTAAAAGGGGTTCGCTGACACAGGGGGCAAAGGTTATTGTTTGCAGAAAGATAAAGATCTGCATATCAGACAGACCCGATGGAAGAACCAGAACCCAAAGCAAACAGTGTCTGGACCCATTCTTACAGCCTGCTGGTGCTGAGGGGAGGCTGGCAGGGACGCCGACTACTTTTCCTTGACTTTATTATTCCTTTTAAAATTAGAGGGAGAGTTGTTCTGGAGCGATCCACCGAACCCGGGACTAAATTTGACAGAATCGCACGTGCCGGGTCAGAGCAGACACGTGCGTCTCAAAATAGAGGCCGACAGAAAACGGGAGCAGAGCAGTGAGGAAGAATGAGCAAAACTAAGATTTGCCTGAAGCAATTTACCACGACATGCATGAACATGCAGACACGGGCAACCCTCGTTTTAACAAACACACACAATGAGAAGCATGCCACCATATTAGTCTAGTGTTGAACCCAAAGAGATAATGAGTCTTTTGTGAGGAAGGTCTGTAAACGAGATGATGTGGTGTGCTAATCATTACACTAGTACTGTAAAGTACAGTAGGTGGAAAACAATCACACTGGAACGGACAACATGTATTTTTAATCAGCGAGTCAGTGCAACGTAAAATTGCAAAACGCTCAATGCCATGGAGATTGTACCACAGGAGCACTGCTGAGAAACCTGAAAGGTAAGTTGGGTCTATCATTTTGTAATAGCAAGTGAGTACATCAGGTATATGGGGGGTGTGGGAAAAACGAAACCATCAATTGTGAGATGTAACAAAGCACTCAGACCTTCTCACTATGGATTTACGTTAGGTTAAATTGTAACAAAAAAAACATTAGGCTCCAGTTTCACATTGCTGTGCGTTTGGGTTTCTGTTGTTTTTGTCCCCCCCCCCCATCTTTTGTCATTGGCGGCGACTTGACACCTGGAGGTTTGACACGTAGTAGCAGGAAAAACCCAGATGTTGCCATTAACGGTTACTTTTCCCCCTATTCAGTCATCTCAGGTGTCAACAATGAGCCTGTAAGACAACGCTCAGTAAGATATACAAGGTTCAAGATATCACAGAACAACCAACAATTATAAGGATTTAACTTATCAATTAATGAGCTAATCTAAATTTGATTAATCTTAGTCGTTGACTAACTAATAATTGATAAGTTCTCATTTGAAAAAAAACTGTTTTCTTTCGCAATATGTGAAGTATCCTTATTCTTAACTAAGGTTAAAATTAAGGCGTGCGTTGTCAAGTAATCCAAGATTGAGAGGTGAGAGCTGCACTTTGAGGTGTTGGTTGTGCACAATTGTTTTTAAAGTCAAAGATGATAACCTAATCTATACACACTGTTTTCTTGCTGTATGTCAACTTCTGTCATGATTTTTTAGATTTACTTCTGCTAAAACTAGGAAATAGTTTTTGGGAAGCAACAGCAGAATCATAAAAACTTACAATAAACAATGTTCTTATATTTCATCCGTATCCCTCAAACGATCTTTGACACAAAGATAGAAAAGTCTCTTACTATCTGCAAATCAATCTGATATTTTTTTTCTGAACATTGATTTCAAATTAATTTAGTTTTCATTACATACTACATTAAGTAACCATGTGATGGTGAAATGATTGGAAGGCATTCCTTTGGTAAGTCACTCTTTTCTTACTTATCTGAGATTTAAGATCTCTCTGTGGCCTTTAGATTATTGGGGCTGTCATCTGCAACTGCAAGCAGAGTATTAAATCCCTATAAATGAAATGTAATAATGATATTGTTTTGCGCATTGATTTGCTTCTAATATAAATATATTACAGAGTCTCAACATATGACAGACAAAAAAGGTTTCTACTAAGTTCTTAATATCTTTTTTAATTTCAGAAACCAGGGTACACTTTCTTTTCGAAACCAACAATTTCAATAAGATTAACCTGGTCACAATTATTCCCTCTTCACATTTCTTTGTGTGAATTACTTCAAGATTCTGCCTTGCGTTTACATTGTTATGCACTGCAAGGTAGCCACTTGATTGGCTAATGAGATATCTATGAAGTAAGAGTTAAAGGAATAGCTGAGCATACATAACTAATCCTTGGAGACGGGTATGAGGATGATTACGTGGCCACATGAACAGTCACAGAAATGTTTGTGTGGGTTTTGTGAGTATCAGTGCATCTGTTTAAGCCGCCAGATTAACTACACCGAAGCCTGCCTTCATTCACTGCTTTCTGCAAGGTCAGTAGGCAAGACGGTCAATCCTAAGCCTGCCAGTCTGTTTTATCTGGACATGCAATCACACACACACACACACACACACACACACACACACACACACACACACACACACACACACACACACACA
>JAVLVB010000079.1:136109-149102 GCA_032876305.1 Orestias chungarensis | reverse complement strand
AGGAGGTCAATCATCAGGTTTAACATCTGCAAAGTTTGTTAACATCATGCTATAAACTGTTAACGTATGTGACGGTGTATGTTGAGAGGCTAGAAACCACACTTTTTTTTGTCATTTCTTTAGGCCGTCTGAATAACAAATGAGTAAATCCTCGCTAAACACTCCATCAGTCCACATCGCAGCTCTGCTTGCAGTGGCGAGTCTCCCACACAGCATCCTCCCAGCTCTCCTCCCGCGTCGCTTTAGCAGAACAGAAGCATGACAAACCTATTAAGTACTGGTCTCATTGCACATCAGACGCAGCATGAAACATGCATCGCTTCCCCTTCTCCTCCAAGCTCTACACTGACTCTCGGCTCTGTTTAGATCTCCACACTGGCGCTGGATCTCACTAATCTGTCCAAGAGTTTCTATACAAACTGCCAGCTGGACAAAGGGGGGCAGGAAGCAGCTTTTCCCCCACTAAGAGTGAAGAAAAAAGGGAGTACAACATAGAGGAGGAAAAAACTATGACAAAGAGAGCAAGAAAAACCTAAGAGACAAGAAGTTTCTGCTGGCATTCCTTGGCGGGGAGGAATTATAGAAAAACCAAAACTGATTTTAGGCATCACATTTAAAGCAACACACAACACTTGCTAAGAAACATAACTGTGTAGGAAATGTGAGTTGTGGCTAAAGAGATGCTACAGAGCAGAACCAGGCATGCAAAAAGTCGTTCAAATCCCTTCCAATAACCTATTAGTATATGGTTACTTTTTAATGCTGTTTTACTTAATGAAGATAAAGGCACGGTTCCTTAAACTGGTCCTCCTTTTTGTTAATTCAGACTGCAAAAATTGTAATTTATAGTCTGTACATAAGGAAAGCAGCACCTTTACTAACACACAATCCATGTGGAAAGTTAGTTTGACTTAAGACTTTTGTATAAAACTTAGAGCTTTTTTTTGTTGCTTCTGGTCAGTTTTTAAAATAATCTGATAACTAATTGGAATCTGTGTTGTTCCATAAATTCTGCCATTTTTTAGATGTAAAGGCTTCGTACGCATGCTTTCAGTCGACATGGGTTTACAGCACTCTAAATAATCAGAAGTGTCAATAAGGACATTTTCTAAGTCTATGCAACTGGAATTTGAGCGATTGACCATCAAGAGGTTCTCTCATATTCATTCGTTCGTTTGTTTCAGATCCGTTTGACTAAGAAACCAACTGTGTTTTTTTTTTAACACTTCACCAGGAAGCAAAGTGTTGCAATGAAACAGCACACTTTCCCAGCCTGCCTCGTCCTGCAGCTCCTAAAATCCCAACGCATACAGCTCTCCCGTCAAACGCTGGAATTTCCTTTCTCAGCTCTCTATCATAACATATGCTTCTCTGACTGTATTCATGGACAGAGCTTGTGAACCGACCAGGTTTGGACGCATTATTCTGAGAGTTCTTACTTAGTTTTTTTGCCTTTAGTCTCTAATTGAATTTACTAACAACAAAGTTCAATAGGATTATTCTTAAATCTAATTTAGACGTCTAAGGCTAGAGCGGTTTAGATGCTGCATGACTGTCAAAACACTAGGGTCACCAGATGTGGGACGGGAAAGAGTAGCCAGCCACAAACTCTTCCAATGTAGAGACCAAACAAAAATATCATGATACGCATATTTTCCACAGATTGGTCTCTGGAACATGTTGATGATAAACACTCCACCACCATAGAGGCTGTTGATGGAGGCTGTGAGGCAGTTTGGATCGCAAAGAGGACCTGAACGTTTGCCAGACATTCTTGGGTTTTAATTGATTTATTGTCCGAAAGCCTCGGGACTTTTCTGCAAACAATACATGGAAGTATGGAACATTTGGGACAAATATCATGACATAAAGACAAAAAAAAAATAAAATTCGTTTTTGGAAAAAGGAAATTTTCTAGTGAGTTTCAGGTTTTGCAAAAAAAGGACGCACAAGGACAAACTGCTTTTGGTTCAGTTTCATTTCTAATTTTGCTGCATTTATGCCTCTTTCCACCCATTTATATGTCTGCTATGTCAGTCTAGGAGTTATTACAGCCGGGCCAAAGAGACCATCACCTCTCTGCAGAAACTAGTCTTTAAACTGTCAACTCGTCAACCCGAGCATGGGAGTGCGCAGGATGCCACACATGTTTTCATCCCTGTCAACATGTGGCAATGGCTAACGCGTTCAAATTGCAACCTGAGCGGGTGTGCACGCAGAAATTTATTTTTATTTTTATGTTGACTCACAGGTTTCCAACTTACCAACGACCATTAACGTGAACTCAAAGCCTCTCTTGACGGACTTCCGATAGACTTGGTTGGGGAGATTGGCGAAGCCCACGTAGGCCTCGAGGTTCCGCTGCTGAAAGAAAACGCAAAGACATAACTCGTGTTTCAATGTTCAACATACAGTACGGTGTAATAATGACGACAAACAAGCTTGGAGTAGCTCAAATATAGCGATCAATACGATTAAATATTTTACAAGGACCAATAGGATGCATGTAAACATGGAAAGCTAATTTTTCTAAATGTTTTAAAATAAAAGTGTGATAGAACAAGACAAACAGTTTGCTCTGCTTTAAACCTGCAATTAGTTTTTTTTTTGTCCTTCTCCAGCATAAAAAACGACTCCTTTCAAGTTAAGTGTAGCTAAGTTGAAACGAGTTATAAATTAAAGAGGAGGGGGGAGGGTTGCTTTTGCTTTGGGGAGGTGGGTTGGGGTGGGAGCTGTGAGGAAGCAGAAACAAATAACAGACTTCAGATGGAAAAGCACGCAAACAGATTTCTCTAAGACAACTAAAAAGGAAATATAGGTCAGAAACATCTAGTCAATGCAGCCATGTATAGCAAAAACAGTTAAAAAACCTACGTGTTCAGTCCTGTCCATCATTTATGACAGTGAGGCTCGTTATCAAAAAGGTACCTCTTCATCTTTCTCCCTGTTCTCCAACTCCCCCCGCCGTTTCTCTCTTTGTCTAAGCCTGTCATTTTATAACTACCCTCCAATCATAACGCACCGTTGTGCACGCCACACAAGGCAAACCCAATTGAACGCTGGCAACTCCAGCTCTGTCATGCTTGGCACAGATGGAAAACGAGCAGAAGCGACAGAGCTACTGACATGGTGAGTGTTTATCTTGGCCCCCACAGTCAACAAAAACACCCTCATCAGGCCTTTTAGGCTTATTTCTGCATACAGGGCGGACCCCCGTCTCACCCTCAGAAATACAGTAAACAAATAATCAGGTTATCAGTTTAAAAACATTCTAATCGCATTTGCAAAAAGTGCAAATATAAACTATTAGTAAACTTTAATCATAAAGAATGGACTCAAGTGTCAAATGACTGCGATGCGTTTAAAATAATAATAATGGTGAAGGTATTTTAAACTTAGCAAAGAGAACAATCATACAGGGGAAGTCAAAACTCATCAAGCAAATCTCAAACCTTGAATACAAACAAAAGCATATGGGGAAGCTAAATATTAACCGGTCCATGGTTTTTATAGATAAGCGACTCTGCCAAATGTAAAGAAATAAAAATTATTAAGCAAGTCAGCAAAAGTTTTGTGTTTCTGAAGTCAAAATCAAGTCCAAAATGAACTCAAAAACACATCTTTAAAACTTTTACTATCTTTTTTAAATTTTTTGTATTAAATGCCAACGTTATTAACGATGGTTAAAACATATGCAACTTCAAATTCAGTTAGGTTTTATAGACTTTGCATCTGGGTCTACTTCTTTTACACCTTGGCTGCCCTTACTTTAACTAGTCAAACCTGGATTTCATTATTGTAGAGGAACTATAAATAATTTAAACCACTGCTTATTGATACGATTTTAATTATGTGTATGTAGACAATAAAATGATTTTTAGTTTTTTCCAACAATATTGCTAAAATCTCAGGCGGTTCCAACAGACCAAAAATATTACTGGGGCGTAGTGCATGAATGGGTGACCCATTCATGCAAACGTCTAAAACATATCGGGTCTGAGTGCTTCTGTGCTAGTATGATTTTGTATATACAAGTGATCAACAACCTCTGAAGCATCCTTAATCATACAATTATTGTGATTTTAATATCTTAGTTTCAACTATATGGTTGAAAAGCAATTCTCCCAAATAAACAAAGGAAAATATTTAAGTTTGGTGTGACTTCAAAAAAAAAAAGGTACCTCACTAAGATTAACAGAGAGGCTGCAGCAAAAAAAGAACAACAGCACTATCTGTTCACCTCATCAATAATGTGATGCATGCAGCTGAAGAGCTGTCGTAACTACTCCAAACAAGCCTGGAGCACTTTCCAACGTTTACGTGTTTGATCCACCCACATTCACATGCTCAGTTTGTTACGTAAGCTACCACCTCTCATGAGCCATCCGTTTCCCTGCTGCTGCATTATGGGTACCCTAATAATTTTGTGTATTTTTAGGACAAAGTGGCAGCTCAAAAAATACGAAATAAAAAATGTGCTTGAGAGTGAATTTGCGAATCTAACAAAGGGATGGATGCAGAGTGGATGAGTTGGAACATGTTATGAGGATTTATTGGTTGCATTTCTGTACAAATAAGCAGGAACACTGCTGTGCGCTTCACATGTACGCTGCTGTCAGAAAGCGAGAAAACTGTAAGAGCTGGAGGGACTTAAAAAAGGGAAGTAACGGGGGATGAGATAAAAATAAAAGACTAGCCAGCCCACATTCATGCAATCCCATCCCCCAGTGGTGATAGTAGCTGCCGGGCTGACTGACATCATCGTGCCCAGCCCCTCACCCTTCCCTTGCATTCACAGCAGCTGATCCCCAGACCGTCGTCAGCTGTTTCCACTTTTTGCTTTCTACATATTCCACATGAATAATTCATTAAGTTTTGCTTTACTTAAAGGCGCAAAAGGGGCGACGGGCGGCTTTGAAAACACCGTCTAAGTTTGTTGCCCTTTGGTATTTTTAGCACTTCGCCCACAGCTACTTCTATTTTTCCGCGCATGACCACTACCTTGCCGAAGAAAGTCACAGCCAGTCAGTCACCTTTGGCTTTATTGCGGACAGATGTGGTATGAAAACACAGAGTAGCATGCATCGTTGTGAGTAATCCTTCACTGCTAAATGCAAGCGACAAGTGTGAAAAAAAGCCCTAAAGATGAAATGACTTACGTCGAGACGCAGCCGGCTTCCAAAATAGGGCATGTGTTTAAAATCTAATAATGATGACATACCAAAAATAAACCAAAGATAGACAGCAATGATGCTTAAGTAGTTGGGTGATAGAAATGAGTGAAAATAACACTCTAAACAGAACTAAACAAAATAATTTGGCAAACAGCAACTAACATTTATTCTAACCTCTGACAAAACATTTCTTTGAATGTTTTGTGGCGTTCTCTAACGTTTTATTTGTTTTGATAGTTTTTTCTCTCGAAGCTTTTCACTGGTTTTAAAGTAATTTTGGTAGCTGACGTTCCCCCCAGAGTTTTAGAATTTAAAATGCCGTTAATAGAGAAATGCAACAGTCTAGTATTTCCTGGTCAATTCAGATGTTTTATTGTATATATATATATATATATATATATATATATATATATATATGATTTTTCTAAGAACAGCAACATATTGGGCAGAATACACGCTGCTGTTTTCTTAATAGACAAATTTATTCTCAGTTATCCACCAAAGCATCACTTATTACTATTCTTGAACCTCACATGAATATAATCTCCTGTCAGCCACTCAATGCAATGTCTTGGGTTTTCCATGATAGAAAACCTTTGAATTTTTATGATAAACTAAATCTGATCCTGTATCATCGTACATAGAAAACTAACTGGAATGTCTGCAACTAACTTGGGATCTCTCTGTTTGATTGGATCGGACTGACTTTTTGTTTCTGTAAATCAAGTTAAAAAAAAACGGCAAAGACATGTATCCCATTGGTTCATGGCCTCATAAAACAAAAACCTGATGTTTTATAAGTTTGCAATGTTTGTTGTTTACCAACAGACATATTCTTGGTCCGATTTTAATAGCTTTTTTTTACCCCTTAAGATTGCAATATTTACAAACCTACTAGATATGTTCAGATAAATAGTACTATTCTCTTAATAAGTGATACATTTACCTACAAGAAACTTATGATCCTCATATTAACATTGTAAAATCTGCAGCTTTTTGATTACAAACATGAGCTACAAACATTCATTGCTGGCATCCATCCATCCATTTTATGTACACCCTGTATCTCCAGCTTACAACGGGCGAGAGGCAAGGGTACACCCTGGACAGGTCTCCAGTCCATCGCGGGGCAACACAGAGACATACAGGACAAACAACCACTCAGACACACACTCACACCTAAGGAGAATTTAGAGTTCCCAATCAGCCTAACACTCACGTGTTTGGACTGTGGGAGGAAGCCGGAGTACCCGGAGAGAACCCACGCATGCACAGGGAGAACATGCAAACTCCTTGCATAAAGACCCAAGGTGGAATCGAACCCTTCTTGCTGCATGGCAACAGTGCTACCCACTGCTCCACTGTGCAGCCATTGCTGGCATTATCTGAGCAAAACAAACAAACAAACAAAACAAAAAATGTTTTCCCACTGCAGCCAGATTTATTTGAAACCAGACAACCAAGCTGACACATTTTACCTAGAATATAACAAAAACTGACACCGTCCAGAGATCAAACTCCTAAATAGGGCTCCCATCTTTACAAAGCCTGGCTGAATGCTAACAGCTTTTAACCAAGGTGAAGCTGAATAATACTGTGAAGAAACCAAGTCACGTCAGTGTGTGTGTGTGTGTGTGTGTGTGTGTGTGTGTGTGTGTGTGTGCGTGTGTGTGAGGGGTAGATTTTTGGAGCCAGCAGCTTATAGCTACAAGTAGAAATGAACTTACAGCGATGCTTGGAACCGCGGTCTCTGGTCGCTCGATCATCGCGCCGTCACCAGCCAGCCTGCTACGGACACTCACCGAGGCATACACCGAGGAACGGAGCCTGGCAGAAACTACGCTAAAATACCAACGCTAGGCGAGCGCAAGAAGGGGGAAAATAGACAAATATTACGTTCCCTGCGTCGAAACGTGAATGAATGACTGAATTTGGTCGAATTACATATGGCGGATAACGTATGTTACGGAGCGGAGGAGAGCAGTGGAGAAAAACCGATCTGAGGGCTGATTTTCTGCACGAGGAGCTCAAAGCGCATTTACACTGAAGTACTTCCGATAGAGGATTTCAGAATAAAAGTTTCATAATAACATAAAGTACTCCACAAAAAATAACTGGAAACACATTATTTTTAGATTTAAAAAAATTTAGCCCTTTTAAATTATAAACTCAGAAGATTTGTATACTTAGCCTTATATAGGTTAAACAATTGCATCACTTCAAATTAACTATGCTTTTAGATTTAACCCTTTCTTCGTTGTTCGTTGACATCTTTTTATTTTATCGTAGGCTGTCACTGTTAGTGATTCTTTCCTTTTCTGTATACCTTAGTAGTAACACAATCAATGTTGGGTCTATTTGGACTCCTATCTCCCCCAGATTCTTTCTGGATCCCCTTTGGACTGAAAGGAGTTCCCAAAACGCTTGATGTGTCTCTAAGTGATTTTATTTAAGCCATCTAGCAAGATTTAAACACAAATAATAAATAATAAACATGATTACAGAATTCTGGAGATTAAGAGTCGCTTTGCAGCTTCAGTTTTCCTGTCAGAGGAAAACCTGGATAGTACATCATATGGACACGTTCAAGCTTGTCTTTGCCACATCACTTCTGCTACAAATGATGTAATAGAAAGAATATTTTCATCTTGTTCTCACCCTATTAGAATCTACCTCCCAGACCTGGAAGACTGCCTTTCTAAGATTCTTCTGGATGTGTGTGAACCGATGCTCTGACCCCATCACCCCCTTCTGTGATAACATCTAGGAACCAGTGCCGAAAACAGCCTCCGTTGACTTAATGAATATTCCTCCCTCGACAGACAGTTTCACTGTCTAAATCTGTCCTTCCTTCAAGGTGAACACACTCCCGATTTAAAGCACATCTCAAGCATACTTTCAATACATTGAGAAATAACTAAAAACAGTCTCATCTGATTCCCACTCAACCTCCAGAAAGTGCTGCTCAGCCTAAATCTGGTCTGGCAGGAAGTTGTTGAAAGGGAATTGTCCGTTTCCCCTGTTACCACATACTTCTAAAGATTGGTTTACATGGGATGATATATTACCAGATTTGAAATACTAGTAATAGACAGAATCATCTGATCAAGCCGTCACAGGCCATGAAGAGATTGTAAAAGCATACAGATACGATGCATGGATTCGTTCATTTTATCAACTACTGTTTGAGTTGTTTCCGCCATTAAAGCATACCATGAAATTATTGTGACCTTTATATTATAAGTTCATTCATCTCTCTAGCACGGTATTTTTATAGTTTGTTGTTTTGTCTGTAATTTTTTTATACAGACAATTTAAAAAAATCCAATAATCACCATAGGTTCTTGCTACTAAAATAAAGAACTGTAAAAAACCGAGTAAGTAAAATCATTAGAAACGAATTAGAAGTATATTGAATTTATTTAAATTTAGAACTTCTAAACAAAACAAAAAACACGGAAAAACTAATGCATGCATTTATTTTGAAAGTGTTGACAACCACGTTCTCTCTGTTTCTGTCCCTATTTTATTTAACTTGATGCTTCTTCTGGGATCCTACATCCGTTCTCCTATTGGTCGAACGCAAATGGGATAGGCTCTTGGTTGTGGGTGTGGGGCGTTCAAGTGCTGAAGCAAATATGACGCTTTCAAAGCCTGCTGCGTAAAATATTACGGAATAATACCTCAAGAAACGAATTAATCAATGTAGAATAATGTAGAGGCATATGCCCCACGCCCAAACACAATCTAAAACAGAATTGATTTAGTTGATTCACTTCAAAACGGTAAATTATTATTTTCATTCAAAAACACAAAGAATGATATTTTCACATTTCATTTTCTTTGAGTAATTATGGCTCTTAGGAAATTAGCATAGATTGCAATTGGAAAAATGAAAATGGAATCTGTATAATGGCTTAAAAAATAAACCTCGCTTTACACATCCCAGATGTCATCCATTTGCAGTAGTTATGATGACCTGCATTGTATGGGGAGGGCAGCTTGTGGCACCGTACTGTGGAAAAACCCAGTTTCTTCATCTGCATCGTTGACTCTGATGTTACCCATCTTCTTGTTGAAATATAGCAAGGGGCTTTCACAGTCATTAAAGCAGGTGTTAGTATTCCTTGCAATAGTTTTGTTGTATGGAAATTACAAGGTCAGTTTTAAATCAAATCCATAAACCAAATTTAATTTACCAGGGGGTCACTTCTATTAACTTCAAACCCTATGTTGATGATGTGGAGACGAAAACTAATAAATAGATATAAAATAAAATCTTCTTAAAAACAAAAAAAAGTATGAAGTCCTTTTTATATACAGGACTTTAATATGCTTTTTCCATTGATGTTGTCACAAGGTTTCTGTTGAATGATGTATTTCTGCAGGCGATGCCCACGTCCGACATAGATGATAGAGTGCAAGATGATAGAGTGGTGTTTTGGAAAAATATTAATGATAAATGACAAAAAGATAGAAGGAAATTTTAATTTCATTCTTGAGTCTCAACATTTAATCATAATGTTGAAATTTAAATTAAGTTTGAAGCAGCACTTCTTTGGGCAAACTGAAAAGAAACTGAAAGAATCAAGCGTCAGATTCAGGGGAAGTTTAAGGTTTATTGGTGAAGTTTTGGAATTGTGATTACTCACAAGAGCGCAAGGTTGAAACAACTGCCTTTGCTGAAGCTCACAACATTGTCTTTTGATACCGCTTTTTCTTTAAATTTGAAGAAATTCTTTAGGCCAACTCCACGCAGACCTGAAAACAAAAAGCAGTAAATTAATATTTTAGGAAATGTATTATTACCAGTTTTCAGTCTCTGAGTTCCCTTTTTAATTTTCTGAAAAATCTGATATTGTAGATTTTAAAGTCTTCGAACATGGGGAAGTGAGTTATAGTTATTTAGCAAGTTATTTATAATTATTTATTACAAGTTCTTACTTTTTTAATTGATAATTTGGTTTGAATACCTGGAGCGTTAACATGTTGTTATGGTCAGTAAAGTAGTGTCTTTGGAAATAATTGCTTGTGTCTTCATTAACCTTTTTTTTTTTTTCTTAAAACTGCGTTTATGTTTTAAATGGTTGTTCAAGCAATTCTTTTTGTCAATGTGTGCTATCAATTTTACATAAGGTAAAAATATACTAATTTCTGCAGCAACTCAAACAACAATAAATGCATTTTGATTAATATATTTAAATGCTTGAAGATAATTTGTTAATGTAATTTGAATCTTTAAAGAAATACTTTTGTACCTCTAATAATTCGGACAATATCTCATGCAAAGGAATGCTATTATTTATCTTTATTCAAAATGTTGCTTTAAACTTTAAATTTGTCTAATTTCAATGTATTTAAAAAAAACATTTGTACCAAAAAGGTTTGGATGTAGTTCTTAAGTTATATTAATATAACATTAAAACATTAAAATGTCTTTAAAAATAACTAATCTATTTCATTATATTTTGAAGCTTCATCTTACCTTTAGTGAGACTGATTACAGCCACCATAAGAACGGTCCCATACAGAGAAGCACGAGTCATACCGAATTTGTTGTTGTTAGGGAGAAGCAGTGGATTGAAAATCTCAGCTGAGGTCAGTTCAATATCTCTGCTGCTTGGACACCATCTGCTTCCATATTTAAAAGAACTCCAACTTCCATAACAGTAACCTTTATAATGCGAATTGCCTGCATGTGTTGATGGTTGTGTTGAGGTTTTAAAGAGCAAGGCATGTTTGTCTGTTGTTTTTTCACTTCTCTAAACCACCTTGAATGAGGAGGAACATGGTTTTCTGTCGTTACCAAAACGGAGTTTCCTCCTGCAACTGGAGTCATATAATCTGCCATTATCACTAAGCGTTTGTTGGGAAATGGGGTTGTGGCTGGGTTTGTCTGGTGCCTATATCGTCACAGGCTGTTTTCACCAGGGGTTGTCCTGGAGGCTGACTATGTGGGCCGCAGATACAGAACATAATTTTATCAACATTGCAGAATAAGAGGACCAATGATTTTTTTAGTGATTCAGCATCTGGTTGTTATCATCCCACCGGTAACCCAAGCCCTCACTGCGGTCCTTGCTACATACTGAGCCCAACACTTCTGTGTTACCTCCCGATTCTAGTCCTTATTAAACATCTTGTGTGCTAAACCCAGGTCCTTTCTTATGAGATTGCTTCTGAGACATCAGCCACATTCAAGCCTTCCATTCTGCAACCTCTACCCGTATTTAGGTCGTGACTGGTAACCACTCCTCCTCCCACCAAACCTTTTCAGTTTTGTATGACCTATCCGCCCCAGGAACCCTGCAGCAGCCTCCATCAGAATCCAAGCCCCAACCTCAAGTGGATCCTGCAGAGCAAACCCACAACTCCAGATCCACTCACCTCTCCCTGGCAGACACAACTATCCTCTCAAGTAAGATTACTTCCTGTAATCACACCCTCAAATGTCAACACTGCAAGATTCCCCAGTGTCAACATTCTCTAATTCAATTACTCCGGTTCTCCCATGTTATTTCCTCTGATCTGGATCCACCTCTTGCTGTTGATCATTTTCTATCAAACATCCTTTACCTGATTCTAAGTCTCCTGGGAGTTCTATAATATGTGGGTCAGAAAACTAAACTCAGCCATGATGAGATGCAATGCGAACTTCATCGTACTAGACCATACAGCAACAAAAAGTGCTAGGGACTTCACATTAGACCAGGAGATCCTCGAACTGTAGCAATGAAAAATGGGGGCAATAAAAAGATTTTATAATAGATAAATGGCCCAGTAATTAAGAAATGGTAACTCTTTGCAGTGTGTGCAGGTGCAACGTAAAACTGGAAAACAATTATCTGAAAAACAGAAAGTGCACTAAAATAACTTGAAAGAGTAAACTTTGGACTTAATAAAATGCAATGAAGCAACACCGCCAGATAACACGTCCGCTTAAATCATCACTTTATTGAATCTTCACTTTTGACCGCATGTTCAACAAACTAAAAGTACTGATTGCCTCATCGGTAACTTTTTCTAATTAGCGGCTGGATAGCTCAATTGGAATGTCACCAGATTTCCAATCCAAAGCTCATGGGTTCAAATCTAGCTCAAGGCAAAAATACACCACTTTGCGCTACTGCCTACCTGGCCCCCTGCAAAACAGCTTCCTCTGTGTGGTTTACACCAAAAACAATTTCCTACAGGATCAATAAAATATACATTATTATTATTATTATTAATGGCGTATAAGGTAAATACACTGCATAGAGGGTTAAAACTTCTCTGGTTCAATATGAATAAATTGTGCCCTCTAGTGTTTAAAAACACCTTCTGAAATGCTCACGACAACAAAAAACAATCTTAAAAGCTTGGAAGCACCTAATTCATACTTAAGTAATTTAGTCATACATGTCTCTGCTTTATATATATAAATTTGTTACGTTTAACCTATTTGTAATTAGATCCGTCTATCAATCCATACATTCATATTCTTACTGAACAGAAATTATGAATAACAAAGGAAAAAGGTAATTTTAAATCAAATCCATATGATTAAAAAATTAAATCACCTCCTTCTACAGATGTGTGGTGGAGAGCGTCTTGTGCTCCAGCATCAACGTGTGGCATGGTAGCTGCTCTGCTGCAGACAGAAAGGCTCTGCAGAGGGTGGTGAAGATCGCACAGAGGATTGTTGGAGTCAGCCTCCCCAGCATCACAGACATCTACACCTCCAGATGCAGAAAGAGGGCCACCTGCATCAGGAAGGATCCTACACACCCAGCACACTCACTTTTTGTTCTGCTCCCCTCAGGCAGGAGGCTGCGGAGCA
>JAVLVB010000079.1:113805-126550 GCA_032876305.1 Orestias chungarensis | reverse complement strand
GTCTGACGCACAGCTGACGGCCGGCCACTGTCTTAAGCCTGGAGATAGAAAAGATAACAGAGATCTTCAGTCGACTCAAGAGAAGGTTCAGGTTTATTGGTGCAGTTCTGCAATAATGAATACTCACAAGATTGCAGGGTTGGAACAACGCTGACTAGTTTTGGTGAAGCTGACAACTTTATCCTTTGATACAGCCTTTCCATTAAATTTGAAGCAGCACATCTTCGGGCCAACTCCACGCAGACCTTCAAGCCAAAAGCAGAGAATGAATATTTCATAAGAATATTATCACCTGTTAAAATGTTATATTTATATACATTAATCCAATTTGTTATATTGCACATAAAGTTACATGTAAATTCAATCTTTAGATAAATAATGATGGTTTTTAAATTATTTTGACAATGTCTCATGCAAACCAATGCTATGATTTAATTGCATTCGAAATGTGGCTGAATTCAATGTGTTTTTTCAAAAAAGGTTTGAATGAAGATTTTTTTAGACCTAATTCAAACTCATTGTATTTCTTATTAGATAAACTAAAATCAGAACTTAAAATTAAATTGATAACATTTAATCAATGTCTGTAAATAAACAATAAAAGCATACCTTCAGTAAGACTGATGACAGCCACCATCAGCACAATTGCAGTCAGAGCAAGACGAGCCATCTTCAGTCGTAGTTTTAAGGGAGAAGCAGTGGATTGAAAGTCTCAGCTAAGGTCAGCTTGCTATCTCTGCTGTTTGCACACAATAAGATTTCATATTTATACACATAAACAGGGGAAAACCGCGAAATGTCCATAACGTAACCTTCATGACGGAAATAACCTACGTATATGGAACATTTTTTTAAGGTCTGAGCTTCTTTGTGTTTGTTAGCACATGAGCTTTTTTCAGTTCTCTAAAAGGGAATGAGGAAGAGCTTTCTTACTCCGCCTGACAAAAAAACGATTTCTCCCATGATTGTGGACCTTAATGTTTTTATTAGAAAAACCTTAACTAATGGAACTCCATAATCTTATTGCATTAGACCCCCACAGAAAAGATATGATATGTGACGTGTTTTCAAACAAAGAATTTAGTTTTGACAAAAATGTATGTATATATTGGTCCTGATCTTTATTGGGTCGTGAGGGGGGCAGGCTTGTCTCTCCTAAAACCAGCTGGTTTAGATTCATATGTACCAACATCTTATAAACAGATTTCTTATAAACTTTTGCCACCCCCAGCACACATATACACACACACACACGTTAGGTTTCTATCCTGGTGGCCCTGTTGAACCGTGGGCACTACAGCTAGACCTTCACACCCAGCCATCACGGCCAAGGCTGAGCATCCTCTAGCTTCCATTACACATCAACCATGGACAACGATTAATTGAAAGGGCTTACAATCTTCAATCATCCAATTAAAGATGATAAGTACATAAAAAATAGGTAATAACATCAATAAAATTCTACACAACAAGCAACCTGCTCAGCACTTAGACTTGGACACAGAGGCTCATTTAATCACCATGGACAGTGCTTTAAACTCATGGCACAAAAAAAAAATCACGCACACGAACATCATAAAAGTAAGATCCCATTCAAAACAAAAAAATCCAACCACAAGCTAATCAGGAGGATTTATAAGTGATCAGCTGACCTAATGAATTAAGCAATTTGTGCTTGAGTTTTTACTCCAGCACAACTTAATCCTGTTCAAATAAAGTCCATCCACTGATCTTTCCTTGTAAAGTGAGTGATGGTAGCGTCATAAAGTTTGTCTTTTGACTTAAGCTGACTTAAAACTTTGTCAGATTGTCAGATTTTTAACCCTAGCAAGTGCGCCGTTGACTTGTCATTTGTAGAAAGCAAACAACTCCAACAGTACAGCCTGTTTGTCTTCTTACAGCCCATCAGCCAAGGATAACGTTGATAATTTTCAGTCTTGAAACGTCTTTCCACTTTATTTGCCTTTTCTTTTAACTCCAGTTCTGGAGTTGGCCTTCCATTTTTAATAATCCATGTTTGTCTCCTCGTTGTTTGTTCTTGTCATTCTCCTTTTTGCTCTCTTGTTTCCATCCAAGTTCCCTCTGCTCTGTGTTATCTCAACTGCTGGAGGTCTCTGTTGTTGTTCCTCTCCACGCCTTGCCATTTTCACTCCTGTGGGTGTGAAGGTATCTGCAGAGCGACCAAAACTCAGACAGAGAAGCTGAACAGAATGGCTTCTGCTGCTGGAATCAGAGGGGAAATGCAATAAATCTTGGAGGAAGTTGTTCCCTCAGATTGGCAAAAAGGTCCAAAATTAGGCTGATTGGACTAGGCTACCTGGGCAACCTTGACGGTCTGCTATCCTCACCCTCTCCTGGAATTTATGTAAACTAGATGGTCCCCCCCATTGCCACCCTCCCCTCAGTGGGGAACCCTCAGGGCCTTCTCCCCCTTCAGAGAAGGCTTAGAAAATTTGTGGACCAAACAACAGGAGTATTAAAAAATGTAAAATCAAAAGTTTTATTTATTTAACATAATTTCATCTTATATAATGCATATGATACATTTTCTCTCATCTACATTCTATTGTTGTAAGTCTACTGTCAAGTTCACATCAGTAATGAGAGGGATACTGTCCTGAAAAACATGTCATCCTATCAGAATCGTCAGAATCTTTCAAGACCTGGTTATCTAGCTCATTGATTGGTTAGGACTTCATGAGTCCAGAAGAAGGCCAAGCTGTGTGTCTTAGTTTCAGAGTGAAGGGTGACTAAACCAATCATGGTTTGATTTTCAGTGGGCAGGACAGGAAAAAAAAAGATCGTAGGCCTTCAGGAAGTCTTAAATAGAGAGCAAAATGGAAGATCAGAGTGATGTTGTGGCTAGCTTAATAGCTTCGCCTTTTTAAAGACGGGCTTTCACAGAAAGGCTTCAAATGATTAAAAACGGAAGGCCAACTGCAGAACTGGAATTAAAACAAAAGGCAAATAAAATGGAAAGGCATTTCAAGACTGAAAATTATCAGCGCTATTCTTGGATGACGGGCCATCGCCCACTTTACAAAGAAAGATCGGCGGATGGACTTTGTTTTCATGTAATAAGGTAGGCCCATGTTATAAGCCATTTTGATTATTATTCACACAGGATTAATATTACACTGGGACATTCAGTATTTGTTTTAAATTGCAGAGGTTTTATGTGTAAAAATGCGAGCACAAATAGTCTAATTAAATAGGTCAGCCTATCCTTTATAAATCCTCATATCAGTAGTTAGCAGTTGGATTTTTGTGCCTCGAGTTTGATATGCATAATGGTGCGTAATGGTGCTTGGCGTATTGTGCATTTGAAATGAGATTTTATTTTTATGATGCTTAGGAATTTATTTGACTCAGTCGGTGTGTGTGTGTGTGATTTCTTATGCGGCGTGAGTTTAAAGCACTGCCCATGGTGATTAAATGATTTGGTGTCCGAGTCCATATGTCCAGTTTTGGTGAAGTTAATGTTGAGCAGGTTGCTTGTTGTGGAGAATTTTGTGGATGTTATTGCCTATTGTTGACGTAGTTGTCATCTTTGATTCGATGATTGCAGTTATTAAGCCCTTTCAATTAATCGTAGTCCCTGGACGGTATGTAATGGTGGCTAGGGGAAGCTCATGGGTGGGGGTGAAGGCCTAGCTATAGCTCACGGTTCGCCACTGCCTCCCTGTGACATCTGTGAAGTTGTTCAGAACTGAATGGACCAAGTGATAACTATGTAAAGGCCAAGGGAGCTCACTGGCTTAAACACGAAACACACAGATACTATCTCTACAAACTGTCTTCACCCCCATATCCCCCCTTTGATGTTTTTCCTTCTTTGTCTCCGTGTTTTTTGTTGAATTTTTGTGCAGAGGTTTTTTTGCAATCTCATATTGTATCCTGTTTAAGGGATAAAGTGTGGAATAAATATTTTTTCCTCCCCTTACATAATGTGGCCCCTTCCCCCTAATTAAATGAGCAGCCCCAACATGGCTGCACATCCTCAGTCACCTGTCTCCCCATGTATTTACTGTGATAATTTGTCTGGATGGGCGCACTGTGGATGTGTGGATCTGAGTCTCATATTGTGAAGGATATTTCTTATCCGGGTTGTTCTCCCAGACATTGGACCCTGCTAGTTCTTATTTGGACCAACTTATTTTGTTGTGTTATAGGGTTTGTTATATTCACTCCTCCTATTCCACTAGGGGGCTATAGAATAGTTTTTTGCTTTGTTTTGGATTTTAGAAGTGAACCCAAAGTAAAAGGCAGGGGAACTTACGGGAAAGTACGTCTATGCCGCAGTTAGCGTCAGCTTGCGAGCCGAATTTATTCTGAAATAATTTTTTACTGGTGTTCATGAGTGTTTCCCAACGTGCTGCGGCATGTTCTATGTGAAAGCACTCGGCAATAAAACAACAACAAAAAAATTGGATATCTTATATTCTTTGTAACCTAAAGTTAAACGCGAGGCAACCATGTCTGAAGCTAAATATTCTTGCAACACTAAAGGGGAAGAGAGGACAAGCTAAAGCAGTCATAAGTAAGATGATAACATCTGCAAATGAAAATATTAAGAATTAATGTTAGTTTTACAATCCCTCGACCTAGCCATAGCACAGTCTGCAGATCTCCATTCTACACCTAAATCTGTCAAAATCTACTATAACGCAATAACGGATAGCAGATGATTTGATATCACAACTGCTAGAGTTTAAGGTAGCAGTATCAATATGGAATCAAATAAGGGTCAGAGAGAATTTTCACTTGTAAACAAAATATTTGCACTTGTAAAAAAAATAAAAAAAGTTTACAAATCTCAAAATTACAAGTTTGAATATCTCAAGTTAAAAGTATACATATCTCAAGTTACAAGTGTGCAAATATCAAATTACAAGTACGAATTTTGACCCTTTTTTGACGCCTGAGTGATTAGACAATCAGCACGTTGCTTACTGACTTGTCAATTAAACCGGTGCCCACCCACTCACCAACCGGCTATTCAACAACGGAGGAGCAATTTCTGCCAGTGCGACAATGACACTCAGTGCCCATTAGGGGAAGGAGGATGGATTCAAACGCATGGTGAAAGTTTAAAGTTGGATTTTGGATATTCAAGCTCCGTAGAGTTAGCTGTTTCTCCCTCCTTTTCGGGTTGATGCAGGCGGACTGATTGCAGCTTTGGCTCTTCGGTTTCTCCCTCCTAGGAAACACGGTGGTAGAGACAGGCGGTCAAGACGTTTCCGAACCGTACACTCTAGAGAACAAGAATTAATATCTTTCTTGCACACAATGACAAAACAATTGTACTTGTAAAACTCCAAAGAGGTCAACAGTGACCTACAAAATCTGGGAGGAGATTGGAACAGATGCTGTTCTTCAGCTTGGGGAACAGATTGAGGAGACGCCATATACACACATATATATATATATATATATCTCAAGGTTTTGTGATAATCATTTGAGCAGAGGTGAGAAAAAGGTGAAGTGGTAACGGAACCTGGGGTGACGCAGGACTTGACCTATAACGTAAACAAATGGATAATAGAATACAAGAGGAACGCGGGAACTAAGAATTGAGATAAGAACAAAACAATAGAAATAAACAAACCAGCAGAGGACCACGGGATGGAAAAAATAAACAAGACAGACTAACAACAAAAAGTGACGCGAGGGGAACCGGAGGGAATAAAGGAGCAAAACCACTGAGGAAATAAACTATAAAAAAACAAAACAACAACGAGGAATGCGAGGGAAACAGGAGGCAACACAGAAACAAAACACTAAGGAAATAACTGAGACAGGGAATGGAGAAATATGAAGGAGGAGAGAAACCAGCCAGAGAACCAAGCGAGCAGGGGGAAAGCTTACTGGGAGACAGTGAGGACTGGCAGGAGATGGAGCACGGAGACGACGACGAGGAGAGGTAAGGTAAATGGACGATCCAGCGGTGAGTGAACGAATGAATGATGCTTAAGTACTGAGGAGCAGGAGGTAGAGCAGTGGAGAAGATGACAACATGATTGGTAACAGGTGCAAGTGATGATGAAATTAGACAGAGAGAGAGGAGGGACAGCAGAGAGCAAGGGAACTGGAGAACAGAGGAAAATATAACAAAACAAAGACCCGGCCCCACGTCTCGTCAGCGCTAATAGGCAGCAGCGGTTGATTCAGCATCTATTCTTTATAATGTTTACGCCTTTCCCTTTATCAGTGCTGGGCACTGAGTGTCGTTGGCAGTAATTACTGCTCCTTGAATTAGATAGCTGGTTGGTGAGTGGGTGGGCACTGTGTTAATGGACAAGTAATAAGCAACATGTTGATTGGCTATTCGCTCAGGCATCAAAAAAGGGTCAAAATTCGTACTTGTAATTTGAGATTTGGTAACTTGTAATTTTAGATTTGTACACTTGCAACCTGAGATTTGCAAACTTGTAACTTGAGATTTGCAAAATTGACGGCGATGTCAAGGTGAAAACCACTACAGTAAATTACTCTGCGTTGTCCTTCTCCACACCTCTCATCGGTTCTTTTGTATACTTTATGCCAACAAAGAAGAGAAGCTGTGGTGGATTTCCGAATGCAGCTCTAATAATACAAAACTGGGAGAACACTTCACACTGAAAAATATCACAATTGTCTTGCCGCAGAAAAGAATGCTGTCTTGTTTTATACACCCCAGTTCATACCCGACGAGTTCAGTCTGGCTGTGAGTGTTTCCCAACAGATGCTCACATCAAGGACACATACATCTTGAGAACCTTCCACACCAACATATCTTGATGAAACCCCGGAGTTCTCCTACTCCCCCTCTATCTGTCTCAGGCAGTTCCGTTTCTACCCCCAACCACCTTTATCAGACAGGTCACTGGGTCAAATTCCTTTTCCCACAACACTGTCATGGAGCTGTGCATATACACTTCTTTCTTAACCTTAGCTCATACTTTCCAAATTAAGATTAACAAACAGTTGATTATAAAATACGCAAATATTCAAAGGTATGGTTGTCTTAAAAATACAAATAAACACAAAAATGATTATAGTCAGGTGTATATGAGTAAACAATTCAAACGTGATTTCCGCAGTAGGAAATCTTTTGTAGAAGTTAAAAGCTTTTTTACAAGTGCAAATCTTTTTTACAACTACAAATCTTATTTACAAGTACAAATTATTTCTGACCTCTTGTTTGATTTCATGTATCAAGCCCAAGTAGATTCTGTAATTCTCCCACCAACAGATATAATTAGGTTTGATGACGACCCCCTCCAGTATTGGAAGTTCATGTGGCTTTTAGCTTCAATTATGGACAAAGAGTCTCTTTTTGCTGAAGTAAAGCTAACTCGTCTGCACCAGTACACAGAAGGAAAAGCTTGCGATGCATCCAGTCACTGTCTACACAACCCAAATCGCAACGCGGGTTTCAAGGTAGCACTTGAATAAATAAAATCAAGATTTGGAAATCCTCATTCCATCTCCCAAGCTTTGGTTGAAAAGGTTTTGAACTTTAAAGATATAAGAGACAATATGCAACTCAGAGACTTTGCAGACCAACTAAAAGGGTGTAAGGATACGCTAGCTGCCATGGAATGTGAGGAAGAGCTTAGTGGCCTTCGAACATTAGTTGAGATTATTAGCCAGCTACCATCAGATATTGGGGGCAAGTGGTTAAATAAAAACTAGGACATCACAAAAGCGGGACCTCTACTTAACCTTGATGACGTTGCCATCTTTGTGGAGACAGAGGCTAAAAAGAGATCTGATCCAGGATTTGGTAGGTTAATTAGCTAGAAGATGCTGGAGAAGTCATTCAACGTATCATCACCCACGAAAATCTCAAAGAAATATATATTGTCAGAACTACCCCACCACTACAATGCAGTTGCAGTTCAGGAGAATAAGTTTGCTTGCACCAAGCAGCCAGCCTATTTAAAATGTATCAAAGGCGCACAATTTCTTAAACCAGAGCCTAGGTTTCCACTCATTAACAGTGCCAGAGCGTCTTGTGTTTGTTAAAAGAAAAAAAGAAAAACCTGTGTCAAAACTGTTTCAAGATGGAGAAAGGCGTTGAGATTTGCACACGCAACTGGGTGTGCAACGTGGATTGCTATAGACAGAAAAATAACAAATGGCTGCATCCTAACCACACTAACAGAGAGAGCACAACAGCATGCCAGGAAAACTACTCAACAAACATAATCTACCAGATGACCGAATGTCACATGTGGATTTGCTGCAGCTGCAAATTGTAAAGTTTGTTTACTCATTCTTCCTGTTGTTGTTAGGGGCAAAGCTGCAAACATCAGTTCTGTGACCTATGCATTACACGACCCTAGTCAACATCAGTTTCGTCTCAGAAGAACTGTCCAAGAAACTCAAGGTCAAGGGCAAACCTGTAAGGTTAGACCTTGATACAGTAGGAGGGACCCAAAAAGGAATATTTACTCAAAGTGTAGATATTATTGGGAGTGGCCCATTTTATAAGCGGACCGGATGTTGATATCCATTTTATAAGCGGACCGGATGTTGACATCCATTTTATAAATGGACTGAGCTCAGACCAAGGGGTAAGCCCTCATAAATAGCGTTTCCCCTGCATCTATGTGCTTCCCGGGGATCGTTCACACTGAGCAGCGACTTTAGAGGGACACTCTACTTTAAACATGCTGGGCAGTAAAATGTTTAACCTTGAAGCAACGCAAGTCTATGTCTTTGTATCCGTAAAAATTGTCTTCTTCATGTTTTTTCCTGAAAAGAAAAAAGGATGTTTAATCCTTCAAAGGAATCTGGAAGTCTGCGTTTGCGCAACCGCGACCAGATTTATCTCCAACCAGAGGCCTGGCCACAAGAGGATGACTGAAGCCGCAACGACCGCTTCTCTTCAGCTCCGTGTTTACGGACCGATCTGCCCGAACCAGAACGTCCCGCTGCCTGGACCGGCTTTCCCTGGACAGACTGACCAAGTTTTTCCTAGTTTCCAGGTACGACCCAGGCTCGAAGTCAGCTGATCCAAACAGTTAACCTTACAGTAAGACTTATGTTTATCAAAACCAGATCTGGGTAAAGGTTAGGGTTTAACACATCATATATGCATGAATGTATTCTGCTTTATTGTTAATTCGTTTGGATAAATAAATCTGGACAATTTAAAGAGCAATGTTTGTGTTTGTTGCAGTTTATGAATCAAGGTCTTCCACTTATGTTACGATCACACTCCTTCATGAGAGACTGAACAGGTTTGGCTATTATTTCCTGATTATTAGATGGTGCCCCGTTTATTAAATCTAAACTTTAATTATTAAGGATGATATTAAAACATGTATTATTGATTATTATTAATAAATTCATATAGCCAAAGACCTGTATTAATAAAACCCTATTATTGGCTCCTTAGCACGAGGAAACCCAAAATATGTATGAGGCCTATATGACATATTGGTTCCACATGTGAAAGAAACCCAAACAATATTGAGATTGACTCTCTGCACCATGGCAGCATCTACACTCTTAATGTTGTGAGATCACTTAAGATATTAAACATAGGATTTAGCTGTCTTGCAACACCTGACGAGGGACGCAGATGGGATCACCTAACAGACCTCCCTATTCCCAGGATCAAGTCCAATGATGGGTCCTGGGCTCTTTACTTGAAATGATAGCAAAGTTAGAATCTCCCATATAACCCAGTAACTCTTTTCAACAAGTTATGAAATATGGACTATGTAATCCCTGTGTCATGCTTTAATGACTGTCGTCCCGTTGCACTCACGTCTATTATCATGAAGTGCTTCGAGAAACTAGTCATGCGGCACATTAAGACCCTACTGCCCCCCACCATGGACCCACTGCAGTTTGCGTACCGTCCTAACCGCTCAACAGACGACGCCATATCCACTACACTTCACCTGGTTTCAACACACCTGGACAGAAAGAACAGCTACGTCAGGATGCTGTTCATAGACTTTAGCTCAGCATTCAACACAATCATTCCTCAGCATCTAATTGGAAAGCTGAGCACGCTGGGCCTGAACACCTCTCTCTGAAACTGGATCCTGGATTTCTTGACTAAGAGACCTCAGTCCGGATCGGTAAGAATACCTCCAGCACCACCACACTGAGTACCGGCACTCCCCAAGGTTGTGTGCTCAGTCCACTGTTGTTTACTCTGCTTACGCACGACTGTAGAGCAATGCACAGCAGCAATACCATCGTTAAGTTTGCAGATGACACAACTGTGGTGGGACTCATCAGCAACAACGATGAGTCAGCGTACAGAGAGGAGGTACAATATCTAACGGACTGGTGCCAAGTCAACAACCTGTCTCTGAATCTTGATAAAACCAAAGAGATGGTCATTGACTTCAGAAAGACACTAAGGGACCACTCCCCACCCTCAACACCAGTTCCATCACCAAGAAAGCCCAGCAGCGTCTCTACTTTTTGAGAAGGCTGAGGAAAGCTCATCTGCCACCCCCGATTCTCACCACATTCTACAAAGGAACAATTGAGAGCATCCTGAGCGGCTGCATCACCATCTGGTTTGGAAATTGTACTGCGTCGGACCCAAGGACTCTCCAGCGAGTAGTGAGGACAACTGAAAAGATCATTGGGGTCGCTCTTCTGTCTCTTACGGACATTTTTAACACCCGCAGCATCCACAAGCTCTAAGCATTGTGGTTGATCCAACCCATCCATCACATGGCCTGCTCCCGTTTGGGAGACGATACCACAGCATCCGGACTAACACAACCAGACTGTGTAACAGCTTTATCCCACAGGCAATCAGACTCCTCAATACAGCACTGTAACAATTTCCTGTGTATTATCTATGTTACTTGCATTTTCTGCACATATTCCTGCTAGAACTGCACAAGTTTTCTTTTAATTTCTGCACCTTACCTGTATTTTTTTGCACCTTATTTACTTTTTAGGCACCTTATGTCTTTGCATTGCCAATTTTACGCTGCTATCGTACAAAATGTCACTACCTCATGAACCATTGTACCATCTATTCATCATCATGAACTAATACTTGTCTTTTGTCCTGTCTACTAATTACTGTTTAGATTAGGGAAATTGGGAACATCTTTTGTAGTTATTTATTATAGAATTTTTTGTATTTACTGTTGTATTTACACTGTTTTGTTCTGTCTTGCACTTTTTGTACCATGTTACACTGTGGTCCTAGAGGAACGCTGTTTCGTTTCAATATGTACTTGTACGTAGCTGAAATGACAATAAAACCTCTCTGACTCTGACTCTGACCTTTGTCAATATTTTTTCTTTAAACTAAAACTTAGTTAATGGAGTAAAAATCTTTATTCTGTGTGCATGGATCACATGAAAAATATAAGCATAGAAGCATACAGTATTAGCCAATGTTCCATTTTATTGAATTGTATTTTACAAATGTATGATCTACCGTATATTCCTATTTTATTTATTTATTTACTTTACTTCTATTTTATTTATTTTAATTTTTTAACTTATTTGATCTATTTTAATATTAGCTCTTGGGTGGAACTTTTCCGTGAGTATGTAATTTCGTTCCACCTCAAGTATCACATGTGTTGAAATGACAATAAAGTCTCCTTGAATCCTTGAATCCTTGAATTTAGACAAGGCTCTTCGGACTTAACTCCAAGACAAAACTCTCACAATAGTATTTATACACAAATTGTCCTATTTTTCAAACAGAAATAAAGGAAATGGAATTAATTTTTACCAGGTGTGAAAACCTAATCAAGTTCATGTAAAAAAATATTAACTGCTGTCACAATACACACCAACTCAGGCTCTCAAATAATCTGAAAAAATGCCAATTTCTTTGGTTCTGGGGTTATGATAATAAAATGTTATTTGCCTATTAAAGTTCAATAATGACTATATCTATTAATCAGATTTGGACATTTTGTAAGATGACCTTGATATTTGCACCGATGTAAGTAAGAGACAGGAACCTTAACAGAGACAGAAAACAGAGTTGGATTTGGAAGACCAAAAGATGATAATTTTAATCACAGGTTTAACCAAAAACATAATATCATTGCAATTACAAAAAAACATAATTTGTAAAAAAGATTAAATACTGCTTAATAGAGTACAATACTTCTGTCAAAAATTCAAAGAGTTCAAAAGAATGACTATTAAAGACTTTAAATAAAGTTAGATAACGGCAATAAGATATTTGCCGTCTTCCTTACACATCAGCAAGTTCGGTGGATCATAGCTTATTTTGAAAAGAAGATGACACTAAATGGATTTCAAAGACATTTGTCTTTTACATTAGGTAAATTTTCAGGTAAGTTCAATCTTCAAGAGAAGAGAAACCTCAGTTTTGACAATCAACTTAAAGTGGTCCATTAAAGAAAAAAAATACACCTTTGGTTCCGTATAACAACCATATTTAAAAAAAACAATTCTTCATTTATATAAAGAAAAGTAGATTAACCTTTATTTCCTAGTGGAAATCTACCATCAAATAATAAAATATGTGGTAAATATTATTGAAAGAGTTGTTTTCTGTAAGAAACTGTAGCATCACAACCATTCTACACATGAATGTAGGCTGTAGGTATATTATTGGAACGTTTACAAGTTGGAGTTTGCACTCAAGGCAGGTTTGTTCTCCAAGTAGCTAATAAGATCCTTCACCCAGGTGGCTGAAGGTCTGACGCACAGCTGACGGCCGGCCACTGTCTTAAGCCTGGAGATAGAAAAGATAACAGAGATCTTCAGTCGACTCAAGAGA
>JAVLVB010000079.1:79046-113705 GCA_032876305.1 Orestias chungarensis | reverse complement strand
GTCTGACGCACAGCTGACGGCCGGCCACTGTCTTAAGCCTGGAGATAGAAAAGATAACAGAGATCTTCAGTCGACTCAAGAGAAGGTTCAGGTTTATTGGTGCAGTTCTGCAATAATGAATACTCACAAGATTGCAGGGTTGGAACAACGCTGACTAGTTTTGGTGAAGCTGACAACTTTATCCTTTGATACAGCCTTTTCATTAAATTTGAAGCAGCACATCTTCGGGCCAACTCCACGCAGACCTTCAAGCCAAAAGCAGAGAATGAATATTTCAAAAGAATATTTTTACCAGTTACCACATTTACATTTCAACTATTAAAACAACAACAACAAAAAAAAACATTTATCACATCTTCATCAATACATGCTAAACTGTTACATAACAGTTCTATATACCTGAATACAATTTGTTATTTTGCACACTACACATAAACTCAATCTTTAGATAAATAATTATGGTTTTATAAATTATTCTCACAATATCTCTTGAAAACCAATTTTATGATTTATTTGCTTTCAAAATGTGTTGTATATGTCATCGTATTTCTTATTAGATAAACTAAACTCAGAACTTAAAATTTAATTGATAACATGTAATCACAGTCTGTAAATAAACAATAAAAGCTTTTTTTATTTTATTTGGAAGAGTCATCTTACCTTCAGTAATACTAATGACAGCCACAATCAGCACAATTGCAGTCAGAGCAAGACGAGCCATCCTCAGTCGTAGTTTTAAGGGAGAAGCAGTGGATTGAAAGTCTCAGCTAAGGTCAGCTTGCTATCTCTGCTGTTTGGACACCATCGGCTTTCGTATTTATACACATGAACTGGGAAACACCCCATTTCCACAACATAACCTTCACGAGGGGAATTACCTACGTATATGGAAGTTCTTTTTTTCAAGGTCTAAGCTTCTTTGTGAACTTAGAGCATGATTTTTTCTCAGTTCTCTAAAAATACAACGAGGAAGAGCTTTTTCACCCTGCCTAAAGAAAAATTGTGGTTTCTCCCTTTACAATGGACTAATAATGGCTCTGTATACAATACTTATTCGTATTGCAGTTGACCCCCCACAAAAGAATTATATGTACAATGTTTTTTTAAACTATTGATTTTTTTCTTTATTTTAAATGTGGTTGTTTTGATCTTGATTGGTTCCTAGGGGGGTGGGGGCAGATCTGTGGCTCCTAAAACTTGCTGTTTTACATTTATATGTATCATCGTCTTATCCACATACATGCACTGACACACACACTACACATAGATTTCGTGTTTCCCTATTCTTGTGGGGATTTTACTTTGACTTCCATTCATTTGTGTTTAATTTTTTTGGCTTAACCCTGACCTTAACCCTGAACCTAACCCTAAGCCTAACAAGTGAATGCATAACCCTAAATCTAATCCTAACTCAATTCCCAGTTTTGTCATGGACCTGACCTCTAACCCAAAAACAGCGTTTTGACCCGTGCAGACCATGCTTTTGTCCCCACAAGGAGCATTAGGTCCCCAAAAGAATATTATTGTATCACTATAATATGAAAAAATTACCTTTAACTAACTTCCATTCTTTTCTCTCGTTTGTTTCCCTCTCTTTTTGGTGGTTAGGAAACAACTTTAAGGGTATTTTATTTTACTCCCTTCATTATTCTTCATCTATTCTGTTTTGACATTCCTTTTTCCAATTATTATTTTTGCCCTAACTCTCTCAAAGCTATTTGTAATAAAATGTCACCAATGTATGACTTTTAGCGCCCTGGAAATCAAAACCAACATCTAAAATTATTATGCAGTCCCGGGACTGTGAACAGTCTCCAATAGTCCAAGCCTTGAACAGCTCCAGATCCCTATCTCATCTCTCAAGGTTCCCCTTCGAGTCTCTGCCCTAGATGGTCGTCCCCTTCCCCAGATAACTCACCTCACCAACCCTCTAAAGTTAATCATTACCGGCAATCACATCGAGCATAGGTCTTTCTTTGTGTTTTCCTCCTCCCAACCAGAGATCATTCTTGGTTTTGACTGGCTCACATCTCATAACCCCACCATAGACTGGTCCAAGCATTCAATAACCTCCTGGTCACCTCACTGCCTCTCCTCCTGTCTCCAGGCTGCCGTTCCTCCTAGCCAACCCCATGAGGACCACTCCATCGATTCTCAAGACCTCAGCAACATCCCGGACTACTACCAGGATCTCAAGCAGGCGTTTAGCAAGAGTAAGGCCTGCTCATTACCACCACATCGTCCATACGACTGCGTAATCAACCTTCTTCCCGGAGCCACTCTTCCCACCAATCGCCTGTTTAACATCTCCCAGAAGGAAAGAGAACCGATGGAGAGTTACATCAACGAGTCCTTCGCCGATGGCATAATCTGGTCCTCCTCATCTCCCCACGGGGCGGGCTTCTTCTTCGTTACCAAGAAGGATGGTTCGCTCTGACCCTGCATCGAAACAGAGGACTTAATAATATCTCCATCAAAAACAGGTACCCCTTAACACTCATCACTGCCGCCTTTGAGTACTTACACAAAGCCATCGTCTTCACAAAACTGGATTTTCGCAACGCATATCACCTAGTCCGTATACGCCAGGGGGATGAGTGGAAAGCCACCTTCAAGACACCTAGAGGTCACTTGGAGTATTAAGTCATGCCATTTGGTCTCTGCAACGCTCCCTCCATCTTCCAAGCACTCATCAACGACATCCTCCGCAATTTTTTGAATATCTTTGTTTTTATTTACATTGACGATCTCCTCATTTTTAGTAAAACCCTCACTGAACACAAGTCCCACGTCCGTCAAGTCCTCCAATGTCTGCTCCACAACCGTCTGTATGTTAAAGCTGAGAAATGCGAGTTCCACAAACCCTCCATAACCTTCCTAGGCTACAACTTCGAGGGTGGGCAGATCCAAGCTGATCCCATCAAAGTGCAAGCAGTCATCGAATCGCCTACTCCCAACTGTCTACGACAGCTTCAACGTTTCCAGGGTTTTGCCAGTTTTTACCGTCGGTTCATCAAGAAGTACAGTCAAACCATTTCCCCACTAACAGCACTCACCTCTGTCAAGAAACCATTCACCTGGACATCCTCGACAGTCACGCTGGTCATTTTTCTTCTCACGCTTCAACCTCTCTATCTCCGACAGGCCCAGTTCAAAGAATCTCAAGCCAGACACTCTCTCCCGACAGTTTTCCCCGGATGAGTCCAGTTCCGAACCCGTTTCCATCATTTCCCCCGAGTGTGTGGTTGGTTCCATCTCCTGGGAGATTGAGGGAGTTGTCCAAACCGCCCTCCAGCATGAACTTACCTACCTTAGTTCGCTCACGAGTAATCCACTCATTTCATACTGCACGCTTCTCATGTCAACCCGGTTCCAGTCCGACCATAGCCCTAATCTCCCCCATGTTCTTGTGGCCCAACCTTCACAAAGACGTCTGCAGTTATGTCCAAGCCGCTCCAGCCTGTTCCAGAAACAAAGCCAGCAATAAACCTCCTTCTCAAGCCCCGGTCCTCATACAACCAGCCTCTGACCTAGGGGTTGGAGCCGTCCTATCCCGGAGATCCGAAGATGACGATTCAGAAACTTCACCCCCCAGATGAGTCCAGATCAGAAACCGCTTCCATCAGTTCGCCTGAGTGCTTGGTTGGTTGTGTCTCCTGGGAGATCGAGGGAGTCGTCCTAAACGCCCTCCAGCGCGAACTTGATCCCTGGACACCTCCTCAGAAGAAACTGTCTGCAGCTATGTCCAAGCCTGTCCCACTTGCTCCTGTCTGACCGTGGACCCCAGTTGACCTCCCAAGTGTGGAAGCATTTCTGGACATTCTTTCTCTTTTTCGATCTTTGCATAATGATTTTAAAAAAAACTTAAAAATTTGTCAGGAAAAAAACAAAAACAAGCTTATTTATTTCTTGATTTACTTTTTTTACGTCTTTCCTGCATTTCTAATGTATTCTTTTAATATAAATTTTTTTTAACCTTTATTTAATCCTGCAGATGTTAAAAGAAAATGTACTCTCTAAACATGTGCTTAGAAGACAAGAAACACACTGTTGAAGAAAAAAAAACTAAACTAAATAGGGTTTCCTTTAAAATGACTCACATTTGGTATTTTTGCATAAAAGACTCATAGTATTCCCCGTGATGAGCTTCAAACATGAAGACATCTGGCTTCAGGTGCAGCCAAGTAAGTCCCCAAATGATAAGTTCAGTCATACTAAAAGTAAAACTATATGTATCCTCACCAGCCTAAAATTCTTTTTCACAATCACTGAATTCAGAAACTACCCATATCACAAGCAGAATCACAAGCAATTCACCTAGTCTATTGTGAATACTTGAAGAACAAAAATTGAAAATTGTACAATTTTGAAAGGGCAAATCAAAGTTGCTACAAAGGACATGAAATATATATATTTTATATCTATATAGTATAACGCTACATAAAAAAAAAAAATAAAAAAAACTTTTTGTAGTATGTTTATTAAAAATTAATATAAAAAATAGTACAGTGGTGACAAAGACAGACTTGCAGAACCGTAGGCTTGATGGGGATCGTAGCTATAGAGCTAAAACAAGGTCAGAACTGTGGAAGCAGTACGAGCCAGAAGGATTAGTATGTCAGGCGTGAATCAGCATAGGGTCACAGAAATTAGGTCAGGCACGTCAAGGCAGATCCAGGCGTTATTCAATTACTTAAATGAATTTCAAAAATCTGGTACCGTCTGCCTGCCATAGAGCTGTTTATAATGGCAGTTAAACAGGTGCATTACATCACACTAGGCTAACTAGCTGCTTGCTGTACAGACCAATGCATTTATCTCATCATAGTTCTGTTCTTCCGGAGCAGACTGTCTTTCTTTTGTAAAATGACGGCTGCTTCTATGAACAAAGGAGATTGAATAAGCAACAAAACATAGAACAAAAGAGATTTTCAAATCTTGAACGCAGAAAGCGATGTGGATTCAAAGCTTTCGTTATTATTTTCTGACCAAATACACTCACTGAAAGAGACTGCAAACACATGTTCACATTTCAGTATAAAGTTTATTGTTACAACAAAAATGTTGAAATGAATCAAGTGAAGAAGACATATTAAAGCTTACTTTATTTTTAATTATGATTTTCCTTTTTTCTATCTAGTAAATCGTTTGAAAAAATGCTCATATTTTAAAGTAATTCAGAAATTGTAAATATGAAGCATCATGAAGGTGACTGGTACAAAAGTAGCATTTTGCGGCAGAGTATGTAATGTGTCTAATGAATTTTATCAGCCTTTCAAAGTAGAAGCTTTGGTTAGCTTGGGACAGTTTTTACAAAACCCTTTTGCTATTTTGTTTAATTTTGGAACATAGGTATAATGCAGCCCCAGAGTTTAACATACTGTACAGTAGAATTTTTTCCTTACAGCTTATTTTGTCTAAAATAAATTTACATATAAACTTTTGGTTTTTGTAGATAAAACAATTTGTGTAAATAATTGTAAAAAATCTTTGGTTGTGAGCATGGTTTAGCTAATAGCTTGTTTAGCTCTGTAAAAAGCAAAACAACCAAGAACAAAAAATACAATTGGTATTAACCAGTACATCAAGTCTGAGGAGTTAAAAATTAAAATCAGAATGAGTCATCATCTATTTTGAGCATTGTGTGTAAGTGAAGACATCTTCTGACATCATTTATTGAAAGCTTTTCATGTTTGTTCAAGTTGACTGATACCACCAGAGTTTCAGTGGAGTTTTTTTTTTACACTTGACACTACTGTAGCCGATATGTAAATTTTATATAGAAAGAAGTCTCCCTCGCTAATAAAAAGCAGAACATCTACTTGCTTCTTTCACATCTTCATTAGTGTCCCTTAAGTATTAAGGGTTTTTTTTTCTCTCACATTGACATAAAGCGCTTCTGCAAGCCCATTGGACACATTTATATTTAATAACAATAAAAATGAGGAAATTAAAAGATGCATGACTTCCACGGAGCTTGATCTATTTGCTCACATTGATGCTAATGTGAGGTAGCACAAGGGTGCATGCTAACCTGAACAATTATTTCAACTCATACCTGCTAATCTCAAAAATCAAAGTTCAGAATTGTGAAATAATGACACAAGACACACAAAATAAAAGGGAAGTTTCTTTTGTTTTTGTTTTTATCTTAAAAAGGCAGAAGAAAATAAGCAGTTTCTTAAAGAAGATTAGAAAGAGAAAACAAACTGATCCCTCTGCCATATTACAGAGACCAAGTTAGACAACCCCATACATAGACAATTCCCATCAAAAGACAAAAATCAATAAAAACATGAAATTATAGAAAAGTCAAACCACAAAAGGATAGCAAAGTGAGGCAAAAATCCTACTGAGACTACAAGCCCGAAGCGTTATTACAATACATGCAGCTATGCAAGCTTAGTGCCTAACTCCTCTAACAGCTTTATTCTACTTTGACATAAAAATGGGCACATTCTTAACAAAAATCCAATGTTCCTCAGGCCTGCTGTCAGGACGTGAACTACATGCATGTGGAAATGAAACTTTAATGAATTATTATGTAAGAGCCCATGTTGAACATATATCTAAATCCTTCTAAATTTTTACTCGGGTTAACTTCCTGCACCAGGACATATCAGAGCATTTGATATTACTGCCCCAGCGCAGCTTTTGAGAAATTATTCAGAGATTATGGACGGTAATTTCAGTTGCTTGATTGTCGTGAAAAACACTATCAATAAGAAACATCATATACGTTAGATTTAATTCAGAGAGAAGGTTGGATTTCCTTACAAAAAAAAGTGAGGGAAAGTGCATTGTATCCTATATCCTGACCGTCAAGATTTGGACTCAGCTGATTTAGGCAGCGTCCTTTCTGCAGTTGTGTAATTTGATCGTTTATGGCATGTTTGAGAACAGATTCTGATAATACATCAGGTACAAAACAGCCTCAAAGCTGTTGTATATTCTTCAAAATAAAAAAGACCTGCAGAAGTTATTTAAATGAGATAGTTACTGTGCATCTGGCAGCTCACAAATCCACTCTTGAACAACAACCAGTTATATGTCACAAGATTTTCTTTCCTATTTCTGATCCTATGACATCCATGTAGTATGCTAATCACATATTTACTTATATGTTTTATAATATTTACATATTATAAAATCTAAACTAACATTAGATGTTGTCTTTACATTATTTTAAAATATATTTTTAGAATAAAGCAGCAGTTTCTCCTTAAGTGTATTTCATATTCATACATTTACTGTAAATATGTAAGACATTGTTTTGGCTGGGTGTTATTTTCAAGCTCAATCAGTGGAAATGTAACCTCAGAAAAAAGGTAGAAATGCCAGAATAAATCACCAAATCACTAGTTAAAATAAACAATTAGGTTAAAGAAAGAGAAAAGAAAAAGATACTTCTGTTATTCAGAGTTCTTAGGCGACATTTTGAAACATAGATGTTTTTCTTTACTATTGAATATTTTTAGGTGTTAACTTGAGTTGTTTTCCCCCCCGCACAATAAATCTATAATAATGACTCCTGGCTAGAAAGTGAATAGAATCAATATGTGAACTTTTACCTTTTGTAATGTGTTGTCTTCGATTTCTTTGTTGTTGATAAATATTTTTAAGCAATTTCTTTATTACTTAAAAAAAAAAGTATATATATTTAATAGCTGGAATGTTGAGGTCTCATTGTAATGTCATTTGAATTTGAATTACAGGCACTGTGGCTTGAGATGTGGATTTTGCAGGGAAGTACAATGCAGCCCTAAAAAGCCTGGACTTTTCCTGCTCTGCGAACAAGAACCTAATCAGTAACTATATCAATGTAGGTTTTATTTAAAATACGTGAAATGAAACCGCTCTAATAAAAAATATTACTTTGGTTTTCTTGTTCTCCGCAAATAAATGTATTATTTTGAGCTTCTTCATTTCAGACATAGTTTAAAACTTGGGTTTGTAAGTGTCTCGGTCTTGCCACAAAGCCTGTTATTTCTTTTAGGAAACTTGTTTTTAAGCCTACATGGAAACAATTTGAAGATCAAAATGTTACAATATAAATCGAATTCTAAAACTATAATATTTGCATTTTATAAAAATTGTTCGTATTAGTGTTGCTGTTTGGGTTCACAAGTATAACATTATTTCTGTGTGAACAGTCAATAAAATCCAAAGAATATAAAATAATATTTCACACTGTGGGAGTTTGATTCACACAATCTTGGTCAAAAGGACGCTAAATATGAATTGAGATTTATAATGGTACAGTTTTTTTTTTAACCCTGTCTTTAAGCGTACAAATTCCACACAGCTAAAGAAGAATTCAAAATCAAAAAATCAAAATCAAAAATGAAAACGAAGTTCAAAGTTGCTGTTGGATTTAAGAAAGAAATGAGCAGCCATGTGCTCCTAATCAAATACACTGGAATAATACAACTTCCCTGTAAAAGTGGAAGTGTTGGCAGCTGCTGTGGCTCACAAACACTGCAAAGGAGGAACTACAAAGACAATGACCTTGGAGAAACCAGTGTTGCTGTTTAGTCTACAAAAAACCTGAACAAGTATGGTTTGTTTGGAGGGCTTGCCAGGAGAAAGAGGCCTTTCATTAAGGAATATGGTTCCACGCTAAATTTGCAAAGTTGCTTCTGTATTGACCATAACACCTCAAGAACTTTGGACAGATCGGACAAAAGTAGAAAATCCCGGGCCATAGAAAATGAAGCATACTAAAACAAATGCATCATAAAAAGTGTTGTTTACTGGGTTGGAGGATAGGTTGATAAGGGTTTGTTTTACATCCAAACAACTAATACACAGTGCAGGCCATGACCAATTCTGTACACCAATTTATCATATAAAAATAATTTTAGAGCCAGGAATGCGGACCATGATAGTTTTACTGTGTCCTGATTTTTTAAAACCATTAACTTGAAAGAAGTTTTACAATTATATGATAATGATGGCATTTCTAAGCTAAGAAAATCAGAAAATAACTGTGGGATCATATTTGGTTTTTTACATGTACCATACAATTGGTAACTTAGAATAATAAACAAATAATTCAGCATGGAAAAAAAAATCCTTATTATGAGTCATATAGCATGACTGAGCTGCCAGGTGACCTGTGGACTTTCACTGTGAAACAAGAATTAACATACATAACACCTGCTTTGGTTCTGACTCAAACAGTGACACACACTATCCCACTGCTATGGTCAGCCCGTCTACAGTGTAAGAGTTTAAAGTGATTTACTGTCTAGCGACTCCCCTGAAGTGACTCAGAACCAGATGCTGTAAACATTGTTCACAATGTAGAACACTGGAAGTTATAGGGAAAGCTCACAATCCATTTTTACTAACTTAATACATCCTGACACAAACGTCATTAAAATCTACCCTAAACTATCAAAAAAGCAGTTTTAGCTTCACCTGAATCTGTCATGGCATTACCAAGTCTGAACAGGGTGTTCGTGACAGGTAGATCTAAATAAGGAGCCTAAAGATCCAAATTAAACGTTCTTTTTTATTTTATTTTGAAGTTTCTTCCTTAAGTCAATAAGCTTAAAAGCTTTTTCTTGTTTCCCCAGAAAGTGATCAGGAACAGCAGAGAGTAAGAAAGCAGCCAAAGTACTATGAGATGCAAAACATCTGAACTTTAGAACATACGTTTCTGTAACTTCCTAATTCAACCCAAGTGTGTTTTTTCACTGTAATGTTGTGGACCAAGCTGTTTATGGGAATAATGTCCATAGATTAAAGTGAATGACTGCAGGAGTGGCAATAGATGTGTAGTTCAGACTTTTAATGTGGGAGAAAAAGGATTTTACTGAAGCTCAATATACCCATTGATTCTGTCACTGCAATTCCACTTTATAACTTAAATAGAGTGGCTGCAAATTTTCACAGAGACCGAGAAACCTGAGAACTTCTAAAACAAGCCATTACAGTGAAGCAGAATTACTGTTTTCTTTTGAAGGCCTCTTATCAGGAACAATAATGCTATTTAAAAAAGCATTAGTGTGTTGAGACAGAAGAAAAATTATATAAAAGTCTTAACTTATTATGTTAGGGATCCACTGGAATTCTTTTTTTTTTACACTTTCAACTAAAGGATTTCCTTAACAGAGAGTTGTAAACAGAGGTTTAAAAGGTTTTAAGGTTTTAAAATCTATTACGCAAAGCTCTTTGCCAGCTTAACGCCACAAGGTGGTTTAAGGTGTAAAATACCACAAATACCAGTTGATGAATATTCAACATGTTGTACACTCTTTGAAGCATTTCAATGTCATTTGTGGTCACATTTTCACAATGTAATGCCTTAACTGTTATCACTAAATGGTTCAAAATCTTCAGTGGCCCAACATCACTCCAATAATGACATCCCTTCATGAAAGCCTTTTCAGATTTTAACAGACGTTAAGTTCTTCCTGCTCACCTACAAAGCTCTAAAAATGGTCTGGTGTCTTGTGTTTCTCACCCTCTGCATCTATATATTCAACCTCACGTTCTGCGATCAAACGTAACTGGCCTTATAAAAATTCCTTAAGGCAAAAGAAAATATACTGGACAGTGTGCAGCGTGTTTATTTTATATCCCATCTCTGTGGGATGGGGTTTTAGGTAAGTTAAAGATCCACTTATTCACTTTGTCCCACAGGGTTTAACTTCTGGGTCCTTCTTTAATTGCATTTTTATGTCTTTTTTGTTGACTTTTTTAAACGTGGCTTGTTATTATTTTTTCTTATCTCTGTAACTTCTAAGCTTTTTGTTTGAAACTGCTTTATTTAAGTTATTATTTACAGTTAATGTTTGTATTATTTAAAATCTGGTTGATAAAAAACCCCCACACAAATAAGGGGTCAAACTATTTTGAAATACTGGATGTACTTTCTTTCCCCCTTAAAAATATATAGGAACTTTAAACCATATGCCTAAAGTAACAAAGATTACAAATAATAATTGGGGGCGGGAAGTAAATTATATAACTCAGTTTTGGCATATGATAGTTAAATTTCTGATTTTGTATCTAAGTACTGATGATTATAAATAAATTATAATTCCTATTAGGTTTTCAAGTGATCTAACATAATGTCAGTACAAGTTAAAACAATTACTGCATCTTGTTCCTGCCTGTACTGTGCCAGCAAAGCAAGTTTATAACAAATTAAAGCATACTTAGGGTAGTTGTTTTTTGTTGTTGTTCATTTTGACACTCTGAGTCATAAACCATAGTTTATATCAGATAAATCTAATTATATTTCTCAAATGATTAAAGAGGTCTAAATTGATCTGGCCCTAAAAATATTTATATTTGGCTGGCTTGGTTATTCATAATTTAAATATGATTTACCACATTTTCAGACAGTTTAGTTTCACTTAGTGATTGATAAGCTGTGGCATCACCTTAGCTTAAAAATGCAAAGCCAAAACAACACCAGCAAAGGATCATCCACAACAAAGAAGAGTCAGTCTGAATCTCTCCACTGTAATAAAACTCTTGTGTCTAACACTTGAAGCCAGTTGTTGCCACAAGGGAGGCACAATCACTTCTTAAGTTTAAGGGGAAATGTTTTTTTTCGCACACAAAGGGTGTTGTTGATATATATTTTTTCTCCAAGAACAAATAATTATTTAACAACAGCTTATCTTGTATTATAGAGGAATTATTGTCATGTATAATGTAATATATTTGACAAGTAACTAAAAACAACAGAGTCTGTATGTGGGATGTATTACTTTTCACAGCACTATAGTTTCACAGAATTATAAATATGGCGCTAACATTATCTGTTTAAGATAGCCACATAATAAAGATGATAATGTTAATTATTAGGGTTTAGTTCAATCCATTATCCCTTACACAAAGTGTAGTTGTGTGCTTTTTGATATCTAAGTCCTCCTGTTCTGCACAGGTTCTGTGTTTTGCACATGCAGAAAAATATACCAGAGTGAGTGTTTATGGGCAAAGTGCTCCAAGTTAAGTTTTAATTTAACTTAACTTTAACTTGATGCATCCAATCTCAAGTCAGCATGAATCAAAGCTGCTATAACAGTGCAGTAAACCTTTTACCTTCATGCATCAACAGAGCTTTATCTACAAGATGCTCTTCAAATTCTTACAGATTTTGTCTGAAAAACATGCCAAAACCATCACAATGTGTTCAAAGTTTTCCTTAACCATATCATTTCATATTAAACAGGCATTATACGTTTTATAAAAAGTGTCAATAATAGAAACTCTTTTTTTTCCTCTCATTTTAGTTAGTTTTGTTTGTAAGAAAAAAAGACACTTGTTGAGGTTTCGGGAAAGACATGTGTGTGTGTGTGGGGGGGGGGGGGCTGTTGGTCAGCGTAGTGTACGGCTGCCAGCGAAACTAACCCATAACTTTTTGGAGGGAGCACAACACAAGGTCACAGATGGTCGTTGTAAAGGCCTGTCAGCAGGTTCCCTTAAGTTTCATGTTCTTCTTTCATACACTGACCAATGAGTGCCCAGCTGTTCCTGAAGGTAGAGTCATAAGAATAAAGAATCTTACTTGAAAGTACTTCCTAAAACCAATCTGATAAAATGAGTGTGTGCATTGGCTACATAAAACACTTCACTCGAAACAAAACACTCCAGACTGAGTTCAGCTGTGTGGATCAGAGAAAAAACCAACAGTCTCAAAGTCGCAGTGTTCAGTGTGAATCTGTGGGTAGTTTACCCAGGAAGATTAAAAAAAATTAAAAAAAAAATTCTTACTTCCTAATCTGAATTCCCCAATCTTATATCTCCTTGTCAGGATTTTCCTCTCTCATCTTTCTTCTTAACTGTCCTGAGCGCTCCTCCACTGATTTACTCATCCACTTGTTGTCCCATTAAACTCCCCCCCAATGCTGCTCTATATCTGTAAACACAGAACTTTCTTGCAAATTGTTCCTCCATGGCAGTAAAATGTAAAGAATTCAAAAGTCTGTTGGTGGGTCTAAGGCTCCTCTTCCCCGGTGGAAACAGCCAGTCTCATGGCGACAGAAAGGTGGTCCGTGAGGCCAGCCAGCTGTGTAACAAAGCTGAACTCTTCGATGTCCTGCAGAAGAAAAATAAACGTATTCATGCAGCAAATTGAAGTGACAAAATGTTTTCATAAAAATACAGATATGAGAGGATATTCAGTGTAAACAGTAAAAAAAATTAAAAGTGAATCTGATCACAGCTCTAATTTCAACAAATCAAAGAGTTGGTCATCATCGTTTTGTCTCTAAAAACATTCAAAATTAAAATTGGTGTTATTTGTATTTCTTTATTGAAATTAATATGGGTTACAGGTAAAAAAATAAATAAAAATCCAAACGGCAATTTTCTATGAAATGAAAATTTGAACTTAAGCTTGTAAAATAAAGAAAGAAATGCCAACTGAAAAGACTGTGTTCCATTATTTACACACCATATGGACTTAGTGCTAATGTATAATTTGTTTCGATAACAGTCTTTTGGTAGTTTACGGTGTTGGGTCTGGTTCCTCTCATCTTTCTCTTGCCAATACTTTTTAAATGATCTGTAGATTTCAGGTTGCAAACGTAGCGCAGTCCCATGGTGGTCATTGCAAGTTTTGGTACCAAGTTGTGGAAATCTTCCATAAAGCTTGCCAGAGGAAGCATAATGCGCATAAAGACAGCTGCACTGACTTTTAACTAAAGTAGACAGCCCAGTTTTTCCCCTACTGATATCAGGTAAGACTCTTCTGATGTTGTCTCTGGTCAAGGAGTTGCCAAGCGCGAAGAAGGCAACAGTTTAAACCCACGTGCTCACTACAGATGTGTGTTGTGTATGTATATAAATAAATAAATAAATAAATATATATATATATATATATATATATATATATATATATATATATATATATATATATATATATAAAAATAACAGTTTCTGATTAAAAAAATAAATATTTATTGTATTTTAGTGGCTTTAGGCTTAAATAATAAAAAAAAGACCAAAAGAAAAGCCTTCAAAACATATCATTTTATGTGGAACACATTTTAGTTGTATATGTTTGACTTTATAGACTGAAATGTTTATTTAGATGAATCTGCATTTTTTAGTTAAAAGATGAGTTGTTATGTGTTTTTTTAGTGCACAATAGAGCTGTCATGTCAATGTCAAATTTACTGACATGGGAGATTATAAAGAATATGAACACTCAAACATTTTCTTGGTGGATATGTTTGTGAATCTCTGAGGTGTCGGTTAACATGTGATTCCCCAATTGGTCTTCCTTGTAAGTCATGTTTTTTTAAATGTGCTGTCAGGAATTTTCTAATTTGTTGTCTTGCTTAAGTTGAAGAATTTGGGGATTTCTTCTGTAAAACAGAACATTTTTTACCAGAAAAACAGTTTTAAAGGGTCATGTGAAAAAATACTGTACTAGTGGCATCAAAAACAAATCACGAAAAATTTTCAAAATTTTTTTTTTTCCCCTTAAAACATTTTTGATAATTACTGTTAAACAGTTTCAAGTTGAAGGTAAATTTTGTAAGAGAGTATCTCTTTTTTACAAAAATAAAACAGTTTTATAACTAAACACAGACTTACTTTAAAAATTGCAGGACTTTTTGAATTATTAATAACATTTTCTCAAACAGCACAATATTGATGAACAACTAACAAATAGAGTACTGTTTAAAACAGATATATGTTTAATTACAACCAGAATTCAATGCATCAAGCTTAGTTAAACAATGGAGGCCTTACATACTGCCTCATATGGCAACACATACACACTGATGAAAAAAATATATATTGATATCTCATTATTATGAGATACTATGAGATAGGTAAGTCATAGTTATGAGATATAAATATATATTTTTTCATCAGTGTGGCAGACATGGGCTTCCATAGAAAGGAAGTGAGTCTGTTAGTTCATGACACTTTTTCATGATTTTTCCGAAGCCTTTTTAAACCATATGCTACGTAAAGAAAGAAATGCATATCTTGGGTCCCATGGTTTCTGTCTCCTTCTGTTCAGGGTTTATCATTCATGATAACATGATTTAAACTAGTTCAAGTTTCAGTCTTTACATTCTTACACTTGAATGTTGTAAGAAAAAAAGCTTTATCATCATGTGATTTATCAATGTCATAAAAGGATGATGTATTTTTATTTATTTTTTGCAGATGATCTTAAACTGCATAGGGAGAGTTAGGAAAATCAGCTAGGTGACTGCTGTGTTTAGGCCACGGGGCCCTCCCTATACAGTTACCACAACTTCAAATGTTAAAATAGCATATCTTTCACTGGAAGTCCAGGGACTTGGCTGAACACGAATAAACAAACGCTGATTTATAGATATGCTGATACTACAGCTTAATGTGGTACTTTCCAACAACACTTCTTCTTTTGTTACTTACTGCAGCTGCTAATGATGCTGATGATGAATGAAACAAATAAACCTAGATTATTACAGCTAACATGATAAGATCAACAGTTTGACAGAGATGGACTTAAAAATAATGATAATGCTCCAAGGTCTGGCTTTGAATGCCATAAGCAGTTACTCTTGACACCACTGGTTGCCAGCTGCAAATCTGTTAATCTATGCTATTTTTTGCTCCTTGTAAACAAGAAAGGCCTTGATTATGATCAACCTTATTTTTCTACTTCTACTCATAAAGCTCTGGAAAGTTTTGCTTCTGTAGGCTCTGTGATTAACTTAACAACATCCACTTAATAATAGGCAAGGTTCCCTCACAAAAGCTTTGAACCTCTGCAGCTCCTTCGAGATTTGCCAGTAGACTATTGGCTGCTACTTGGATTGAAGCTCTTCTCGTCTAACCTTTCAGGTAAAGTGGATAACTAAGATTTTGTTATGTTTGCAAAGACACAAAGAATTGTGCCCAATTATTTCCATACATTGAAAACTACAAAAAATCATTTAAATTGTGTGCTGTGTTCCTTGGTTTTTAATTATCCTGTTAATTTTCTAATGTTCTCTAATAGACTTATACTGGAATTAACCAGAATACCAATGGACACTAAAAAATCCATTAGGATTGGTTGTTGCTCCACAAAAAGTGGAAAAGTATTTTGTTTTAGAGATGTTCTACTGTTTATGACAGTCAAACTACAAGCTTTCACTGATTGTAAATTTTGTCTGTACCTTCACACTTCATCCAGATAAGAAACTTTATTTGCATGATGAATCTTTTTAGTCCAGCGGATTCTTATGGACACATTGAGATAATAAAGACAGAGATACTGTAGAGGATGCTAAAAAACTCAGTCGGCTTCCCTTCTCTCAGACTGACTTTCAACAATGAGGGCATTATTCTGTTTTGATTGCAGGGCTATCCACAAACTGTTTCCTTATTTTTAATGGCTATGACATTACTTAAAACCCTTGGTGGTTAACATTTCAGCCCCATAGGGGACTTTCCTGCAATAATCACTGATGCTATTGTTTTCTAGCACTACAATTCAGTGGTCTATGTTCAATAAACAATAAAACTCATTTGCTGCCCTACAAATAATCAGCATTTTTTTAAATAATACGCTGATAAAACAAATTTAAGATCAAATACCAATTTAAAGTATTAAAAATAACAGCATTTTTTTTAAAACTGGTTGTATGCAAAGCTTTTATTGAAGAAATAAGTTGTAATGTGTGGCCACCAGGTGGCAACACGGTGTTCCAGCTCAAACTCAGGAAAAGAATCTAAAACTTCCACGTGTGTGTTTCCAGGTTGTCTTGCTTTGTTGTATTGTTCAGGTCTACGGGTTCAGTCAAAACTGCCCTGTGGGATTTGATGAGTTTGTTCGGCATAGTTCACTCCACTTGAACACCGAGTCCCTTTTCACTCTGGTAGCAAGCTGTTTACTAATTTATACAGATTTCACAAAACAGTAGTTTTAATATTCGTATATAGGAATAAATCAGCATTAAAACTAAATGCTGCCTGATACTGCTTTCTCCATTTGTATTTATGAATGTAGATTTAGTTTAGAATCAGTCATGATGATAGATTTAAGGTTCCCAAAGGCCTTATAGTCTCTACAGGCATTTCTGGGTCTTCCCCAAAGCCGCTCCGAAAGGAGATGTCCTGTGGGAAGACCTGATAAGGGCTATGAACTACAGATATTCGAAATCTGAAAGCCTGAAGTAGCTTTTGAAGGCAAAGTGGGCAAATATGATGACGTCATAAAGGAGTCAAAGTTCTTTTTTGTGTGCAAAAACATCAGCAGCATTTGCTTTAAGAATTTTTTTGTTAAACTTTTCATGATGCGATATTAAATGTGGACAAAGTTTGGAGACAATCTCTTAAGAAAACGTGTTCTTATATCGCAAAACGATTATGAACACGTACCAGTTTCCAATCCTGCTGAATACCCTCGTCGCTGTAGAGAATGTAATCGATCCGGCGTCCATTCCCTTTCAGTGGGATTTTCCGGCCCTTCTGACTGCTAGCAGGACACTGGTTCTTACTGGGAGGAAACGCCAGGTACTCCTTCCTCCCCTCTTCGTTCTCCATCACTCTGCAAAAAACAACCAAGTTCACAAGTGGATTCACTGTACGACTCAAGGTTTAAATGCATCTTATGTTATGATAAATTTAGCAAGCAAAAATAATATGTTTAACCTAATGTGAAACTTACTTTTGTAAACTTTCAGGTGAACTGACGTCTTCGTCATAAAGGCCACTGGGATCCAGCAGAGTGCCTGCAGAAGAAAAATTGAAAAGGTTGCAGTGTGAATTTACACAAATCACAGTTTATTTAATCCAAGCTATAGCTTTTTACCCAAGATATGTAAAGTGCCATTTTAGCCACAAAATAATTAAGTAAAGAGTTTTGAGATACAACATGAATTTTAAACAAAATATGTTGGTAGAGATAAGGATTAAAATGATGGCAAAGAGGCCTTTAAACATTAAAGACTTAGAGCCTATAACTGAAAGTAAGAAACGTATCTAAAAGCCAGACATTATATTATTACAGTATTTTAATGGTTTTAATGCCAATAAGTAGTTTTTCACTGATAGCCCGAACATCTATATGGAAACATAATCGAATCAAACCATATTTTCAAATTTCTACTATATGTTTCTGAGTCTGTTAATGATCTTGTGCCAGTATATTTGTCCAACCTCCTGCTATACATGTCATTCGCTTTAGTTTAGCTAAATCTGTGCTGCTGGTAGTTCGTAAATCACAGATCAAATTGATAAGTAATCAACTGTTTCCCTGTTGTGTTCGCAAAAAACTCGGGAATTTCACTGACTTGATGGGTCTAAATCTTCCCTGAAAAAAAAACTAACTAAACAAACTTTAATTATTAGGCTTCCTGTTTATGGGAGTTTTACATTGATTTAAATATTTGTTTGGAATTAAATTATGCTATATTCATGTTTTTAGGATTTATTTATTTTTTCCTTTCAACAGCACCTGTTGTAAAGCACTATGGTTAACCATGGGATGTTTTCATTACAAATAAGCATGGCATAGTAGAGTTCCGTATCGCAGGGTGTGGTGTGGTAACTTGAAATGCATCGTCCTTATTGTATTTTTTATATTTTTATTTTATATTTTTATTTATGGGACAGATTGGTGATGAAGTTGATAGCTTTGTAGCAAAAAGGTTGTGGAATCCTAACAAAACCTGGTGTCTTTAGGCATGGAGTCTGAATGGTGTCCCTGTGTATTCAAGGGTTCTCACGGGGTACTCCGGCTGCCTCCCACAGTCCAAAAACCTCTTCTGTTTATTCAATTGGTCTCTTTAAAAAGCTTTTATGTATAAATGTGCATGGATGTCATGTTGCTCTAGCATAGACTAGCAACCTGTAGCCAATTCTTGTCCAGTGATCTCTTCGCAGTGATCCTCCATAAGCAGGTATAGAAAATAGATGAGTGATAAAGATGTAATATCCATTTAACTAATTGCATTGCCAATATATATTATAACATCATATATATTTTATCACATTCCACCAGAAATAAGCAATGAGAACAAAGCATCAGCAAAAATTAAACATCCAGTTCATATTTTGAGCTATGCTTTGGGCAAATACCCAAACAGACACAGTCATAAAACATGTTTTCCACCTTCAGTTGCGTAACACTAAACCATCTCTGCATCCTCTCTATTGATCTGAAGCAATCTGCCCCTTTCCATGAAGTTCAACATTTTATCTTCAGAATAGATTTGCTAGAAGCACAGCTTTGCAAGAGAGGATGCTGTTCAGTGGGTCACTATCTGCCTCAGACCCCAATATCCTCTCATACAGCCGTGGAATGTGAGGGGAGATGAGCATTCGCAGATGATTTTCAAAATGAGATTGTGAAGCTGCTCAACTAGATAATGGGGTTGGAAATGACTCCATATGAAGAGAGAGTCCAGTCAATTCATGACTGCTCGGAGCCCTAATGAGAAGTGGATGTTTGATGTGCCAACGGGAGTTTTCACAACAGGAGCAGATTTTACGATTACTGGAATAAAGAGGAATGTGATTTAATGCGGAACCCTGTGTTTTAAAAAAAGGACTTTTATTACATTTAATTTGAGAAATGCTGATAGTCATAGAAAAAAAGGTTTTAAAAATCTTCAAAACTGTTGTTGTGACACATCCTTGCAGCTTTTGAAAAATGGTAGCAGCCAGGTCTTGCTGAAAAAATGCCCTTAATCAGCTGATTATCATCAGTGTAGCTGCTGCTTTGAAAACAGAAGTTTTGCCACACTTTGTGCCAAAAATGAAAGACATAATCAATCATCACTTTAAGAAAAAAGTATTGCCGCTTATCAATCTGTGAGAGCTTACAAAGTTTGGCAAAGTCAATTATAAGTAGGAAACATTTAAGAAGCTACCAGTCTCCCCAGAAATGACAGAGTCTGCAAATGTATCCCAACTACTATACTTATGAGTTCAGTTTACATAATCGGAAAATAAATATTATTTTTAATAAGATTTAGCTCATGTCAGCGTACTGATTGTAAGTACTGACATTTTGCCACCAGGCTATTGTGAAATAATTTAAATTTTTCAGAGCTTTCATAAACATCTTAATGTGTAGATGAAGTCTCAAAAAGCTTAGCACCTTACAGTCACTGGGCTGACCTTGAACTTTGCTGTCTGTCAAATTATTCTAGAGTCAAGTAAAAGGAAATGGGTCATCAACAAGAAGATTAGAAGCATAGCAGCAAATCAAGAACAAAATGGTGAACAGAGAAAATAAGCCAGGGTTTTTATAAGTATAAAATCCAGAGCCTACAAAAGTTTTGATTTGTGAAACCTTACGAAAAGTTAGAAAAAAATGTCTGCCGTCCTCAACAAAACACCATTGTTGGTGAGAAAGGAGACCAATAGAGTAATACGGAAAATGACTTTGAGCAATTGAGGCTAAAAGCGGGTGTAAAGCTTGGATGTACCTAGTTTTTTCCGTGACTAGGAAAGGGCTTCTCACTTTTTGCTAGTCTACGTGACATTTGTCTCTCTGCGCTTACGAATCCTGACATCATTCACAGTCTGGGTCGCACCGGAACAACAAAAAAAATGTTCTTTCACATCATTTCCACCCACATTTCCTCATTTTCAACCAAGGCCACAGCTTCTGTTCTCATTGGATTGTTTGTCTTTGCAAACAAGAACGAAATGCGGCTTAAAACCAGACGGAACTTAGATTAGGGAAATATAAAAATAAATACTGAATACATAGTGTGAAAGGTACCAGGATATTAACCCCTTATTTGGTTTTGTTGAGGTAATGGCTTTAAATAACCACATTCTGAAACAAATATACCACGTATTGGGCGTCTTCTCTGTATGATCTCTTTAAATAAATCTTAGTCAACAAGACTGGCCATGGGACATTACTGATTACTGATCAACAAGATGATCAGTAATCTCTGGGTATCGAGTGATCTTAGATGGAGAGCCTAAGACTTTAACAAGTTTTACAAATGTTTTGAGCCATTTCTTGCACAAATGTCCAAATCATGTGGTAGGACAACCAATATGTTTTACTTTGTCAATGTTTAAAAGACGACGAGCTGTCACCATTTAGCTGCAAACATAATCTTGGGAAGTTAGACGACCAAGGCAGCCATTAACCAAAACCCGCTGGAGCCCCAATGTGAATGTGTTCAAGTCCATCGTTGTTGACTGTAAGGGTAACTTTTTTGGCAATTACATAATTAATTTATTGCTGAAATCTTGAAACTTGGCTGTCATTCCTTCTAAGGACGCTATAAGAGCCAGTAAACATGGCAAAAGTAGCATAATGCTGAAGGTGCTTACATTGATAATTATTGTGGTGCGTCACCCAAACTAAATGATGCAACAAAAGAAATAAGATCACCAAACATTTTACAACTTCACCCCAAATCAAGAGCTGGATTGTAGAAATCTTTGGTGTATATCTTATTTGGTGTATGGTTTAAATTTATTTTTAAAGTTGCTTGTTGTATATTCTTTCTGCTTTACATGTATTAGTTGGTAATAATCATGTCAGTAAATACCATTTTGGGAAAGTATTAAGAAAACATAAAATAATACGCTCTATTCCAACACTCACTTGATTACTGGGAATGCTCAGTATAAACTAGTTGGTTCTTTAAAGACAGAATAGTGGGTGAAGGTTTTAATTCTCGCAGCTTCAGTCAAGGTATTCAACTGAACTGTTGTTTTCAGTCCTCTTAGGCTTGCTGATGAACTAGCCGTGAATTAGCAAACTAAGATTTTACATTAGCTGGCAGTTTTAAATTCCTGTTGCTTTTTGTCAAGGATGATGATGATCTTCACCTTCAGTGATTACACTTTTGTCTGCTCTCTCTTCCTCAGCAACTACACAGGATGCACAGATTGGCTCATTTGTTTTCAGCTTGCCACAAATATATAAGGCCGTGTCCAAACAAACGGTTTCACTCTGACTTGCCCATACTTTCCTTGGCCTAAATATGCCTCACATCCAGACCAAAACCCTCGAGTCTTTACGTCACTAATGCCAATGTATCAGCCCTGCTGTGCTGGTGATATTTTTAATTGAAATCCTGATTAAGCCTCTGGATGCAGACTACTCTGCTCTGAGCCTGTTTACTGTTGCAACACCTGGGATCAGGATGTGTTATAAGCTTTGGATGGCACTGAAATCACTGTCGATGTCTGCTAAACCGGCCTCTGTTCTTACCCAGAGCCCACGGTTTGTCCTCCCCTGGGCCCAGGCGACATGGGTCCTTGTATTGAGTAAAAAGTGTGTGCTGCTGCTCCAGCTTGTCTTCTGGAAAAAGACAAAAGAAAAGCATGAATGTTCAAGTATTAATCCAGGCTTAAAGTAGACAGAAATATTACAGTTTAATTACCGTAAATATTTGGAGTTTTTCAATAAGAAATAAATATTCCAATTCTGTAGATCTTAGTTTAAAGCTTTAAAAACGTTATAACAATAGTATACACTAGATGACAGTGGAACGAAATTTTTCATTTTATTTTTTAGATTAATACAGAAAATAAATAATTATCTTGCAAACATGTTTCAAAATATATGTATCTTGTTATTTTAAACATTTTATTTCCCGAGTCCTAAGATAAACTCAAGAAAACAACAAACTTGAGTATTCATTTTTATGAAATAGCTATGTTACTCTAGTCATTTCTTGAATGAGTGCTTTTCATTTTGACTTGAGGAAACATTGAAGCAATGTTACGCTTAGTTTTTTTGGGAACTCTACATACCACTGAAAATCTTCTGCTATGTCCGGTATTATTGCTCTATAGTTTTCTTTAAAGTGTCATTCTTGCTCCTGTTGACAATGTTTTCATGAGGAACTGTTTGCTGTGGGAAAGTTTTTTTCTTCTTCAAACAACTTTGTTACAAAGATTATAAAGTGTAGTAATAGTTCTTCTCTTGGTCTCCTAATGCTGTGTGAGTAAAACCTGCTGACCAGGTCACATGGCACGAACAAGTTGAAGGCTGTCTGTAAATTTATTAAATCAACAAAACAATATGCATAGCTTGTGGTTAGAAAAGAACAGTTTTTAAATAATCTCTTCCCTTAAAAATAATGGGCAACATGGGATTGTTAGCCACCAAATGGAAGCAGGGAACCTTTTGCGGTTAATGGTGCAAAGACTGATATGCAGAATGTCTTCAATTAGATCTTTCTTTAGAGCTTAAGTAATACAAACAACTACAAGAGGTCATCCTTTAAAGAACTCTTTAAAGAAAATCGGATAATAGGATTTACATTCACTTTTAACTTCCCTTGGAGATTAACAGCTTTTGAATTGATTTCAATTTAATTCGGGGGGTTTTCTACTGTGCATAGTTTTGCAAGCTCCATATCCCCTATGACCCTATTAGTAACCATGCTGAACGTCATAAAATGAACCTCTTTTAAACTTAGTTTGATCAATTCACATTTAAAAACAAATTAGATTAGGTAATAAAAATGTTAATCATGCATCACTGGCTATTTTTGTAGTTCTGTTCTGCAGAGTTTTACTATAAAGTTAATTACACTTATTTGTTATGACCAAATGTCACTACAGAGAGACCACAGCATCATATTGTTGCACAGGCTCCAAAATGTAACTCTATGTACCTGAAGAGCAGTTATCAAAGTTAAGGTCTCCCAAGATGACATCAAAGGCCACCAGGTCCTCCAGCACCTTCTCTCCTTCAGGGGATTCGGATAAGGATTGGCGAAACTCGGCCCCCCACTGCAGGAGGAGGTCTAGCTGTTCACAGCGGACCAATGAATCACCTAAAATCACAAACAGAGACATGTTTGTCCACTCTGAGGTAAAAACAGGTTCATGCAGGGGCTACTATATCTGCTCTGTTTTTTTTCTCCATGTCATTACATAACACAGGAGTTGGACAGACTGTTAGTGTAGTTGTTAATACTGAGGTCTGCTGCATCTGGCAACTGCTGCTGGTGAATCTGGTGAATGAGAGGTGGAGGAGAAGGGTGAGAGCATCCGAGAGAACAGATGAATAGTGGAAGTTGCGAGAAACAAAGACATGTCTAGATATTGAGGGGTGAGTAGGTGGCTTTGGCTTTGATTACTTTGGGCTGCAGCTCAGCTCTATGTGAGATGTTTGCGTGTGTGTTTTATCAGAATTTACATAAGAAAAAATTGATGAAACTGAGGAATGCAGAGGTGTGTTTGTTGTAAACATGTTTGCCAATGTGTTTGAGCAGTAAAATCTAAGGAAAGGACGCATTAAAAATGAAAATGTGATGTGGCAATTATGACTTGTGTATTCATGAGTAAATATCTTCCTTTTTACAGATGACTTAAATGTTGTCGGTCACATTTGAATCATCCAGTTTGCAAATGTTTTATGCATAAAAGGTATGAAACTTTGTTACCACACACTGCCCTGTCTGGGTTTCTAAAAATCTTTCAAAATATTGTGTTGCTAAATAATTTATTAATCAATTCTTTTTAGTCCAAAACCAATATTCTGTATGTTGATCCAGTAAACTGTGACTTATAATGAATCACTGAAGCCAAAAAAAGCTTAGAAACTAACCAAATGATATAACATTGTGTTGACTTGACAGAAAGTTACTGTGTATCCAAAATTATGCTGAGATAGATTCTGGAACTTTCAATTAACCAAGCATTTTATTTCTATTAGTAAAAAACAATGTAAAAGCTACATATATAAAACAAAAGAGAACATAGTTCTTTTAACCAAATAAAAAAAAATAAAAAAAACATCTAAATCCCTTCTATACTTACTTTTAAAAATAATTTTTTCACTGGCAACAAACTTTCATGTCTATACACAAAAATAACACATTTGTGCTATTTATTACAATAAAATTAATAAGGACAGTTATTTAAAGTTACCCTCTTTCCCTGTGAATCAGTTCAGTCTGTTTCCATAAGCCATAAATAACAGACCCAATAATCCAAATTTGACTCTTGCCATGATTTTCTCATGTAATCCCCCAGATGGTTATATTAGCACCTCACAACTGTAAAATGGCAGGATTGGTTGGAGGCAATTTGAAACTGCTACAACAACCAGGGTCAAATGAGATATTAAAATTTAAATTCAAACACTATAAAAATGGTAACATAATAAACTATTCACTTATAGTATTTATGACAAAAAAGGTGAGTAAATTGAAAACTAAAAGAAATCTTGAGTGATTACATGCTGAGCCATAGTTTGAATACATCTCAGAAGGTGTGCAGAAGAAAACACGCCGGTCGCTGTTGCTCACCTGAAGCTCCCTAAACATGCACCCAGGCAATGAATTATTAACTTCAGTACATGCTGAGTTATAGATTCGGTCTTTTTTTCCCCTCCTTTCATCCTGACTCACATCCCAGCCTCCTTCACCTTAGGGTGTAGTTTTTTCGTTCGTGTATCTTTAGAAGCAGCCCTAAATTTGCTATATTTAGGCATGTAAGAAGCGTAGGAGAAGACCAGAATAGCAACAGAAGAAGGTAGGGGGGATGTGTCTTTGGTAAAAAATGAGCATGGCATTGACCGGAGGCTTTAAATAGGTCTGTGACACCTTTAACAGTGTGAAGCAGTCGTCATGGGAACAGCAGATATAGGGTTTTGACGCACTTGTTTAGCAAAATTTCCGAACGTGAAGGCAGACACAGATAAGAGGGAGTCAGACGGAAAGAGCAGCTTAGACTCATATTAGTGTAAACAGACTTATCAGAGAATAATTGAGCAGCAGCTACGGTACCTTCTATGGCATGGAGGTGCGTGCATGTGAGGTATCCCACCACTCTCTGCTCCTGATGGGAGGTGCCCACATGAACCTGCAGGGATGAGATGCAACATGCCTTACAGATTTTTACTGTACATACACCACCAATTTCTTATTAAGGTGACAATCACCTTATGAATCGCGTTGCTATCATCAAGTTTCTGTGTGGGTATTTTTCGTAAAAGTCCAAACATTTTAAGGTAAGGTATAGATACAAGTACTCAAAGCCAAAGATATTTTTTTCCAAATAAAAATGCTTGATATCTAAGTTAGTTACATTTTTCTGCTGAGTGATAAAGTTAATAAGACAATACAGATAAGAAACACAATATTATAAATATAAGTATAACATTAATATATTATTTGTTGAAGAGGCAGCCTCAAAATAATATTTCAAGGGTTGCAAAGTAGCATTAGACTGAAAAGGAATTTATTGGAATTGTAGTATTAATGGTGCAGGCTCTGTCTGCGGCCAGGCTAACTGTTAACTCCCATGCTGAATACAATAACACTGCAGAATATTTTGGCATGTGGGCCAAGATTAGATTTATTTTTAAAATCTAACCTTTATGGACCTCAAAATACAAAAACAAAAACACATTTTCAGGAATGAACAAGAAAAGACAAACACTTATAAAAGCATATATTGGCTGCTGGAGTCTCTATAGTGATGCATTCAAATGCTGTTCTGCAGCTTCTGCTGCAGCCTATTCACATTTTCACCATTGTTTATAGATGCTCTCAGTCCGCTGGTTTTCTCTCCATGTTCTCTGCACTGATTATGCACCAATAGCTCGCCTAAATGCCTGCTGCTGCAGCTGTGGGATTAGCATGTTGCTGTGCAGTTGACTGATGTGGCAAAAAAAGCAAAGATGCAGCGAGCCTGGCTAAAAACCCGTGTGCCTGCTGTGAACCCTGATGTCATTGCTCCTAGTCAAGATCTTCGGTAAATATTAACTAAAGATGTTTTTGTTCACAAAATTACTGCTGATCACAATTTCAACTGCTCTTTCCCCAGTAATAATAGTACTTCTGACATTTTCTGTAGAATCAAGTGAAGTAGCTGATGTGCTACTAGGGCATGAAACATTCGAATCAGCAGTAAACAATGCAAGCAGAAACACTGCTACCCTAAAGGCAAAATTGTGTTTTTTTCTGAGACAATTTCAAAAAGATAAGCCAAAAGATGACCAGAATATTTCAAGAATCATTTGTAAAAAGCTTTACTTAAGTCAGTTCTTCTCACAAGAGAAAAGCTTGTTCATTCAAAGAGAACAAACCATAGTGCTGAGGAGACTGTTGTTTTTAACACATCCACACACTCATACATTTTTCACTACCTGTTCCCGACCTCCATTTCTCCATCGCAAGTACCATATAAAGAACAGATTCACAACATAAATACATCACTCTGGATTTATCAAGACACTTCGAACAGCAGTGTTGAAGAGTCCTGAAGGAGCCCGAGCAAACGCAACAACTCGCAGCTCTGAAATATTGGTGGTGGAGGAAGAATCATGGTGATGACGAGGAATAAAGGGTTGAGACGAAAAAAAGGGAAGCAGTGATTGTGTGGTGACAGGTTTGAAGTGTGAAGGCATCTGGGTGAAGTGGGTCTGTTACAAGAACGATCAAAACAGATCACTGTTCAGGTTAACAGATTAGAGGCAGAGCTAGACAGAGAGGAAACCAGCCAGGTACACTGATCCTAGAATGGCATTGTAAAAAAAAAATCACAGAGGGCTTAAAAAGCTGTAAAACCTAAATTAAGTTCAACAAAGTTATTGAGCAACTGACCAACAGATGTAAAACCAAAACACCAATTTAAAGAACGCAGAAGAATTCAAATAATCACAGGAAACAGAATATGCTGCTTCTAGACACTTTCGTAGTCCAAAGAGGCCTGAGGCCTTTAGGAGGAAGACGTTCATCCAAAGATGACAAACCCACTTTAGTGGTCACAAACCAGACCATGTCTTTCATTCAGACCCCTCAATCTTTACAGTTACGGTGGCATAAAAGATCTGCAGCACAGATGCTGCACACTCTAAATCCCAGATAGCAATTTGTTTTGATTTAGTCTCTGTCAGCTTGTCGTTTATATCCTGACCTAATAATGAAAACACCACCCACGGGAGACATCCAGGAGGAGGCAAAACTAAACAGATGCCCGAGCTATCTTAACTGTCTCCTCTCAATGTGGAGGAGCAGCAACTCTACTCTTAGTCAATCCCTGACAATCAGGCTTCACACTTTATCTCTAGAGGAGAGCCCAGACACCCTACTGAGGGACATCAGTTTTATCTACAATATTTTGCCATTACGGAAAGCTTTTGACCACAGATGAGGGTAAGAACTAGATTAAGACCACGATCTCGCATTAGGTGCTGATTTTTATTACAGCTGCTTTACATTTACTTTCTGACTGCTCTAGCGAAGCAACAATATTTTTACCTGGAATTATAATTTGATAAACAATTAACTAAAGCTAATATTTATACTGTTTTCTACAGACTTTGTGAGACTACAGCAAGGTTTATGCTTTCATTAACCACTGGATATCATAAAATAACTCTAAACCACCAGCGCTATAAAAATCTCCCTACTAAACAAGCAGCAAAGAAGCCTTCAATACATAGGAAAAAAGAAAGAAGAGCATAAATGGAAGGGGAAAGTTCTGACAGATCTTCCTTGACAGATTTACCAGACATTTTTGACAGCTAAGGACTTGTTGGAGCATATTGCCTGTTGCTTCTGGCAACATTTTATTTGTCACTTTTTTTTACAGTAGATGTAACTGCTCACTGACTCATCAGGTATCACAACCAGGATTCCCATAGTGCTAAATTGCTGAAGTAAATAACCTCTTGGAACTCTTTAAATCCCTTTACAGACCCCTGGCAGATAAACCCTTCTTTCCAAAGGCCTGGGACATATCTTAGTCTATCTTTGTATCTCTTATAGTTCTTACGCTGACTTAAGTAGTCAAAAGTCCACTGTTTTTCAAAATACAGTATTTAAATGAAATATTCAATACTGTACATACTATTTTTAAGGGTCTTTTCTTTTTATAAGAACCTTGCAATGTCTGTCCTAGATTGAAGTTCAGCGATGGGGAGAAAACATCCTGAAAAACTGGTATCTTTCAATACCAGCACGTATTCCAGGGTGAAACAAGCTGCTGACCAAAAAGACCAAAGAAACATCATGATTATCCTCAAGATATCTTGTGACAGTAACTGACTGACAATAGTAATTTGGAGTAAAAGAAACATATTAAATATTGCCACATCAGAGGTGATGATAATGTGACTTAGCTGCTTTAGAACTCTCTGTTATTGATGGAAGCATTATTCCTGCTTTCTACCAAAAAATCCCGAAGAATTCCCAAAGAATGCCCCTTAATGAGGTAATGCATAAAATTTCTCCATTGTGGCTGAATGAAAATCCTTTCTCTAAGAAGAGTGGGCCAGAGTTCCTCCACAGTGATGTAACCAGGTACCAGCAACACTTGATGACCCTTGCTGGCCCTAAGAGACTCCCAATCAGTAGGGTGTGACATTTTTTTCTATATGGGAAATCAGAAAGTGCAAATGCATCTTACATAATTAGCCCAGAAAACAGGATTAAACCAGGATATGGCAGAATAGACATTTATTCAGACAAATTAAAAAAACCTGGCAATGACAGGATATTTGTGTTTTAGCTTGGTAATCACCCCGGGGGCTTTAATACATAATTACAACATTAAAGAATATATATTACCTTAAGAACCACGGTGAAGAGTTTCCAAATTAATCTTACTTTAATAACAAACACAAGCCAACTTTCAGAGTTGAAAGCACTAAATCAATCCACAGCAACAGCCTCAGATTTCCCACATAGAATTTAAAACTCTAATTCAACTTCTAATTCATAAAATGACTGGTTTGGGAATATAAGTGAGATAAGACTGTGGTATAGATTATATGGCATCCATGTATATACTAGAATACAAACATTCACTTCCCTTATGTCAATCAGCCAGGCATGCACACTGTAGCTGCTCGAAACACGAATCCAAAGAGTCCCAGGAGTGACCCAACAAGTCACTCTGGGGACTTCAATGAATTACAGCAGAATTCCACCTGTGAAATAACTCTAGTTGCAAAACATTTGTCTAACCAAGCATCAAGCAATATACTGCTTGAGATATTATAAAAGAACGGAAGCAACTTGAAACCTGACATGAAGGGGAAGGCCATGTAAAATCACTGGGAGGGTCAATACATCCAAATAAACCACAGGAAGATAGACTGCATTAAGAGATGTAAGGATCAAGCAGACTTGCAAAATGTAATGCCAAGTCAGACAAAGCATGCTGCCAATGAAGTATTTCTTGATTTGTTGGTGAAGAGATGATTGTTCGTCTGGAAATCCAGCACGAGTCTAAGTTTGGCAACAACCACAAAAATATCACTATCCTGACTACAGTTTGTAACATTTGGTGTAGAAATGTTATTTCAACTTAAAGCTGAAGCTAAAACAGAGCTAAAAGATATCTTTTTTTGTAATTATCTAACCTAAAATTTGTTTACCTCCACTGTTTACAGTTGCAACATTCATCAGATGAAACATAACCTGTGGCTTCAGGCAGTGTATGTTAACAACGTATTATTTAAGAAATCAATACAATCTGTACTAAATGATAAAAAATCCTAAGCAACCAAAACAGACAATTACAACTTAAAAATGGATAAATACACAACTACTGTGCTCATAGTGATTTAAAAGCATAAAATATGGAAAATCAATACAAAAATGATATTGTTTTTTTCCCAATATGAACTGAAATATAATGAGTGCTACAGTTAGATGTAATAACAATGTCATAGCTCTTTCTTTCTGAAAAATCTTTTATTAATGTTTAAAAAGTTTTTAAACTTCTTTTATCCTTTCCTGTTTTTAAGGACAGGTAATTTTTGTTTTTTTAAATCTTTTTTTAATTTTATTTTTTACAAAAATAGCCTTTTTTAAATAAGCTTCTATCTTTCTGGTCTTATTGGTTTGCATTTAGATAGGTAGGGATGAATAACTACCTAATTTATGTAATTCTTTCTAAATGAAAACAGTTTCTTAAATTTGAATACAATTTGTGGTAATTTTGGTGTATCTCTTTAACTATGTCTTCATTCCAACCCTCTAGTTCCAACCCTCATTCGGTGCTGTTCTCTCAAGCCACATGCCTAGCATGCATTAATATTTTAGAGGCTTATGCATGCTTCAATAGGTGTGTGTCTTTGTGTACCCTGAAACTGAAAAGAGGCCCGAGGACAGTGCGTACATGTTCACAACCATGCTTATAAGGAAGATTGGACCGTATATTTGTGTACGATCCAATGCTTGTGTATGGAGTTATGTTGACATGATGCCAAGGCTTTTTAAAGCTCAGAGCTAAGACGAAAACTCTTCACAGGAAACATATTATGCAGAAATTATTCAGTTTCTTTTCTCCTCCTCTGTTCTGTGCAAGCCAAAAGAACAAGAAACAAAATTAACCAGCATTCTTATAAAATAAAAAATTAAAAAATAAGTCAAGGATGTGTTATGCTGAAATTTTCTAGGACTTCCTCTCATTTGGGAGCATTGACATGGAGCTGAGCAGAGAAAAGACAAGTTGCGAGAAGAGATTTTACACTTGACGCCACACAAACCATGCAAGTCTGATTACAAAAGCTCTGAGCCTGCTGTAAATAATTGCTCTAACTTTTACCATCACATGGGAGGTGAACTGAGATTTCACTTAACATTACTTGCATGGGTTTGATTACTTCACTGGAAAATTTAACACCCAATTTCCTGCCTTGATAGACAGGAAGCAGTGGAAGCCACAGTGAACAATTAATTTTGACAAAAATGAAAACCAAGCAAATTAGTCTGAACTCTAATATTTTGCATATTGGACAAAATATGCCTTAATTTAAAGCAGTGGGTAATCAACTGCAAAAGACTAATTTAAATGTAATCCTCCCAGGGTTAAACCTGCCACTTGTCAAACGACAGTGAACCGTACAAGGCAAAAGTTTGCATAGATGATTATGATGAATCACAACAATAAACATTGTTGACTTATCTAAATGAGGTGAACACTGAAATCAAAACTATTGCTAATGTTTTTTACTTTTACATTATTTTTATATTAAGTGTAGAACACCTTTTAAAGAATCCTAACAGTACCTGGTGATTTAATTGAATCATCATCTCAATCAAGTGTGGAATCAAGTTACAAATGCTAAATTCAGTTCTAATGAACGTTGGTAATCACAAAAACAAAACTGATTAAAACTGTAAATCAGTGAAATGTTAATCTTAACTTATTGTTAAGATTAGCTTTTGTGAAATGTGTGAGCATAGTAAAGAAAATCTCAAAGATTAGGACAAAACTTTTTTTGGGTAAAAATTCCAGACATAAGTGCTCTCATCAGGCATTTTTGTGTTGTCCTTAAAAGTTAGATAACAACATTACACTCTGTTAAAGATTACATTTGTGAAATCAGACATGCAGAGAAGAAATTATCTGAAAGACATTAAGGGCGCACTTATCACTTTTTACATCTCAAGATGTGAGATGTAAAAAGAAGGCTCTGTGTTTTTGATCTAATGTCATCAACAGTATCCAGGAGACACTTTTGGCTAATCTCATCAGTAAAGTCCATAAATGTAATAACGAATGAAGATCAATACAAAATAAAAGCAGTAACAATGCCTATTAAGGAATACTTGATGTATAAATATATATTAAAAAAATGTCCAGTCAATTATTACATTAGTCAAGATGGGCAAAAATACTTTTAAATACTGACTGAACCACAATTCCTGTTTGGTGATTAAATACAATTAAATAAAATATCAACTCTGTTTTCATCAATGTTGAAATGTAGCAAAATTACCCAGGACTAAATGAGAGAAACAAAAAAGAACATTCTAGTTATAAACAGACACCTCCAGTCCTTCAGATACCACCAAGAAAACTTACTGGAAAGAGTCCTGCACTGATTGATTTTATCAAGAGTTTTGCTCTGATAATGTAGAACAGAACAACTGAAGCTGGCAAAAGGCAAGGAAGCTTTCACAGGAGAACAGAAACTGCTGTAAGAAATTTTCTTTACGGGTGGTGAACTACATCCAAGACAACTCTCATGGGTTCATTTCTGTCATTATTTTGTGTGCTTGTGGTCAGGCTAAATTGGCTTCAAGGTCGGCAGTTTTGGTTCTCTAAAAGTACAGTTAAGGAAAACATAATTAAAACCTATTCTACTTTGAGAAGGACTAACTGTGGATCAAAGTCAAGGAAAAGCCCTTATTATCAAGGAGAAAGAAATAACTCAACATCTGTTTGCTCTCCATAAAAAACACATTTTCGATCACTATTTGATTTCAAATTGATATGTTTAAGTCTTTACATCTTAACAGTGTATTTATATATCTTTTTGTTTTGGATGTTTACCATCTGGTCTCTCCCTATTTTTTAAGCGTAATTCATAGTAATGCATTTAAACTGTGTATTTCATCACAAGCACTTATGTGACTCTACAACCATGCACATAATAGCTTTGAATAATTATAAAATTATAATAGGGGATAACATTACTCCGAATTCTCAGTACTGAGACGTTTCTAAACTCACGTTCATGTTAATCACACATTTCTGTTGCTTCACTGAAGTTTTTAGAAACCGTAATTGTTCTAAACTGACTTTTTTGTGTAGTGAGCACTCGCTAGCTTAGTTAGCTTAGCTTATAGCGGTACTATGGCTTCTCCTTCTGCTTCTCCTCTTTCCTGCTCTGTGTGTCAGATGTTTAGGTATTCCTCTGCCTCCTTTAGAGATAAAGGTACGTGCATTAAATGTAGCATTTTTTTAGCTTTGGAGGAGAGGGTGTGTGAATTGGAAGCTCGGCTCCGTGCTATTGAAACACCCGCAGATAGCCGAGGCCCATTAGCTAGCGTGGAGCCAACCAGAACCGGTTGCCCTAGTGATCCTCCAGCAGTCCCAACGCAGCTGGATAATCAGCCCGGCTGGGTGACTGTACGCAGAAAGCATAGTCCTAGAACCCAGCCTTTGGCTCACCACCAACCTGTTAACGTTTCAAACCGATTTTCCCCACTCAGTGATACACCCGCTGAGAAACAGAAACAGATTCTAGTAATTGGCAGCTCCATAGTCAGAAACGTTGCTTTAGAGAAACCTGCAACCATAGTCAAATGTTTGCCAGGGGCCAGAACAGGCGACATAAAATCATACCTCAAACTGCTGGCTAAGGATAATCGTAAATACAGTAAGATTGTTATTCACGCTGGCGGTAATGACACCTGGTTACACCAATCGGAGGTCACTTAAATTAGTGTTGCTTCGGTGTTTGAGTTTGCAAAAACAATGTCGGACTGTGTAGTTTTCTATGGTCCCCTGCCTGATCGGACCAGTAACGACATGTTTAGTCGCATGTTGTCATTCAACCGTTGGTTATCTAGGTGGTGTCCAGAAAACGGTGTGGGTTACATTGATAATTGGAAAACCTTTTGGGGAAAATCTGGTCTGATCCGGAGAGACGGCATCCATCCAACTTTGGACGGAGCCGCTCTTCTTTGTAGAAATATGGCCAAATTTATTAACTCCCCAAATTACTGACAAACCAGGGTCCAGACCAGGAAGCAGAGTCGTAGTTTAGAACTCCTTTCTGCGGCTTCTCTACAGTTACTTACCCAACATCCCACTGAGACGGTGTCCTGCCCACGGCCAAAACCAAATAGATTAAAGCTCAATCTAAAAAGAGCTAATCCTGAAAATCTCATAAAGATAAAAACAACTCAGATGAAACAAAAATGTACAACTATTAAGTGTGGCTTATTGAACATCAGATCTCTATCCTCAAAATCCTTATTAGTTAATGATTTAATTCTTGATAGTCAAATT
>JAVLVB010000079.1:9621-76916 GCA_032876305.1 Orestias chungarensis | reverse complement strand
TTTCTATAGTTATGCTGCTATAGGCTTAGACTGCTGGAGGACAATCTGACCACTTCTCTCTCTGCTACTTTCTTCCTTTGTCCAATCTACTTAGTTACCGTTATTTCAACCTTGTTAACCTTTTGTTTTCTCTTAGTGTTCTTCTCTCCATAGTAACCACACCCGGGCTGGCGTTCTGTTAGCTGAGACAGCTTCTTGGGTGAAAACATGGGCTGAGATGCCTCCAGTGACACTCTATAACTGCTGCTATAATCTCTATTATTTCAGTATCCTGTGCTTCTAATTAAGCTTTCTGTCTTGTCAAACCCCCACTCGGTTGTGGCAGATGGCTGCTTGTACTGAGCCTGGTTCTGCTGGAGGTTTCTTCCTGTTAAAGAGGAGTTTTTCCTCTCCACTGTCGCTACATGCATGCTCAATATGAGGGATTGCTGTAAAGTCAACGACAACACAAGCCATTGTTTTGGTCTGCTGATTCCAGAGGAGTGAATGCTGCAAGTCAATGACTCGATGCAATCTGCTGGGGTTCCTTAGATTGGAAACTTTTTCAAATTGATTTGTAAGAATGTATCTTTGATTTTAATTGATTTTCTGTGAAGTGCCTTGAGACGACGCCTGTTGTGAATTGGCGCTATATAAATAAACTGATTCTTGATTCTTGATTCTTGATAAATTCTGAGACTGAAAAAGCTTTAATTATGGCGGGCAGAGTTTGTGCCTTTTATTCTCGGTCTGTGTCTCTCTTCAGGGAAAGATTTTTAATTAAGATTCTACCCCTGTCTTTCTCAGTCCCTCTTGGTCTGTCTCACATGTATGTCCCAATTCAGATTTATGCTGCTGACCCGCTGCTGCTGTCCAGGTGAACACGTCCAAGGGGAAAATCATCATAATGTGTGCGCCCTTCGAGTTACATTTCCAAACTACAGGCTTCAAACTCAGAACCATAAATTGTTCCTAATTAGAGCACACTCATTAAGGGTTTACGTTGTGACTTAATAGCCTCATTTGCTGGAGAAATGACACCAACCCTGCTGCCAGACCTAAATGCAAAGTCACAACATTTGTTTTTAGAGATAATTCTAAAAATCCAACCTGCCCAGTTTTAGATTTGAAGAGAGGCTGGATGTACCTTCACTAAACACCACTTTCTGTACACTGAAAATACTTCTGCACTGTTTTTGTTTAACACAAAAACTGTTTAGATGTTGTATTAATATACTGCCTGGGCAATTTTAATTAGAGGTACAGGTGATATTAATGTGTCTAAATTCTTCAAAAATCTTTACAGTTCTTTAATGTCATGTGTAGTCTTACAAAACATTGATCTCATCTAGACTGTTTTTTTTATAGTTTTTATATGGTAAACAACTAATTTTAATCATAAACTGGCATATGGTAAGTTTTGTTTATTGCAGCAATATTAGATAATTTTCTTTAAATTGAAGGGCAGTTGTAAACTGAAACATTTTTTTTCTGAAGGGCTTGAGGGTTGTCAAGCTTTTCTTTAAATTATCTTGTGTAGATTCAGGTGCTCATATATACACTATGTTTGGCTGCAGGTACCACTAAATATATCCTGTATTACGAAGTACTGTGTATTTTTCACGGATATGGTAATCTTTATTGGTAAATACTGTCTACATACATTCACAGGCCACTTATTTAGGTACACCTGTCCAACTGCTCCCTAATTCAAATTCCTAGTCAGCCAATCTCATGGCAGCACCTCAATGCATTTAGGCATGTAGACATGGTCAAGACAATCTGCCGCAGTTGAAACCGAGCATCAGAATGAGGAAGAAAGGTTATTTAAGTGATTTGAACGTGGCAGGGTTCTTGGTGCCAGACGGGCTGGTCTGAGTATTTCAGAAACTGCAGAAGTGCATGTCTGAATGCACAATAGGTCAAACCTCCAGGGAGATGGGCTACAGAAGCAGAAGGCCACACTAGGTGCCACTTCTGTCAGCTAAGAACAGGAAAATGAGGCTACAATTCACACAGGCTCATTGAACTTGGACGATGGAAGAATGGGAAAAGGTTGCCTGATCAGATAAGTCTCGATTTCTGCTGCGAAATTGGGATGGTAGGGTCAGAATTTGGCGTAAACAACATGAAAGGATGGATCCATCCTGCCATGTATCAATGATTCAAGCTGGTGGTGGTGGTTTAATGGTGTGGGGGATATTTTCTTGGCACTCTTTGAGCCCCTTAGTACCAACTGAGCATTGTTGCAATGCCACAGCCTACCTGGGTATTGTTGCTGGACATGTCCATCACTTTATGACCACAGTGTACCCATCTTCTGATGGGAACTTCCAGCAGGATAACGCGCCATGTCATGAAGCTCAAATCATAAAGCTCAAATCATCTCAAGCTGGTTTCTTGAAAATGAAAATGACTTCACTGTACTCAAATGACCTCCAAAGTCACCAGATCTTAATCCAATAGAGCACCTTTGGGATGTGGTGGAACAGGAGATTTGCATAATGCATGTGCAGCTGACAAATCTGCAGCAACTGCATGATCCTTTCATGTCAATATGGACCAAACTCTATGTGCAATGTTTCCAGTACCTTGTTGAATCTATGCCAGGAAGGATTAAGGCAATTCTGAAGGCAAAAGGGGGTCCTACGGGGTACTACCAAGGTGTACCTAATGAAGTGGCCGGTGAGTGTATGTTGCTTGTCGTTTTGGTTTCCTGTTTTTTTGTCCCCCTAGTAGTATGTCAGTAGTATGATAATATTTTGTTGTTTCAATGTGTTCTTAGCAAAAAAGTGTAAATATGTATTGTTTAAACTCAGATGCATAACAGTACTAATACATTGTTGAACTAAAAACATGCAATTGAATGCATATAACACCAAATATCACAAAGGTACTTATTTTGCCATATCTAAAGAATGGTTTCTTATAGTCTATGAAAGTTCCTTATATGATGGATTTTCTGCACAGAGGTTTCTGAGTGCTTCACATCACAGAGCATGCCCAACTGGATAATTATCTTAGTGTAAGTACCTTCTGATAGAAGCATATAAATTATATATTGTGGGGCATCATGTCATTTGTTAATTTGGTCTAATTACTTTGGGTTTTTCCAAAAATTCAAAGCAATTTCATCCATTACACTACAAACTAAGACCCAACTGGTCACTGCTGCTCCTTTGATTGCTGAGCCGAGATTCAGTTACAATAAAGCAACAACTGGCTGGCTCAAAGTGTTTTTTTGGAAAAGGATTATAAGAAATAAGCATCAAACTTTTATTTGGGGTTGAGTCTCATTTTTGTTTTTGTTAAGTGATGAAAATTATACAATTATTTCATACACCAAGTTACTGTGCCTCTCCCTCAATACTCAAAACTAAAAGGGAATTTAGGTTCCAATACTTGTGCACTCCAGGGAACCTCTCCAAGACCCTTGCAAACCCCATCCATGAATTTTAAAGATTGTGGTTTGACCTTAGTGTTGTTTGAAGAGTGCTTTGTCATTTATATATTGAACAAGATGCAAGAAGTAAACAAGAGAGTATTTCAGTAAAATCAAAATTGCAATTCATAGAGCCCCTTTTAAAACCTTCAAAGTTTAAACTAGGTGAAATAAATTTTGAATTTATAGAATTGTCCAATTGTACTTTCTCAAATGGTGTGCAGACTAGTCAAACTATACTCAAACTATTAGCAAGTCTCTATAATCGGGCCTTCAAAGTTTTTAATGTTTTATTATTTACTGTTTGTTTGTAGAGGTTGTTAACATTATGTTGTGCTATTTTACATGATTTTCACTTCAATTTTTAAAGGTACTTTTTAAAAGCCCATCTAGGGACAAGTCCTGCGAATTAGCCACTGCTACTGGACTTTGACGCAAACACTTCAGTTTGCTTATGTCAATGTGTGTCTGTCCCTATTAAATAAACTTAAAACAAAACAAAACTGATATGATTAAATTAGGATATATTCAACTAATTTTATTTGAGATCCCAACTGCAAAAAAAATAAAATTAACTAGAAATTACATGCACAAATAATACTGATATACCACAGCAAACACGAAAAAGCATAGAACAAGGAAATAAGGCCAAAACAACACCACTAATGTATTTCATATGAGAGGACAATCAAGTGATTTGGCACATACAATAACAAACACAGTGTGAACACCAGTTGCCTCAAATGAACTGTATCTAATGAGATGCGTCCCACACAGGAAACGAGGGCTTTACCTCGGAAAGTTTCTGAGATATCTGGAAGATGAGGAGTTTAAAGTAGACAGGAATAATGCACGAGGAATAATACAGAACCGAAGCTCAATACTTCAGTGAAGAAAAAAAATGCGGCTAGAATAATCAGAACTCAGAGGTACCTGCAGTTCTAATGACAGAGAGGCATGAACCTAAAGAGGCTTTCAACACAGTTAAAAGAGCAGAAAACAGAAGATGAAAACAAAGGAAATATATGAAGGAAAAACTATTCATCTCTTGAGTGGTTAAGCAGTTATTATTGACCTCAATCTATGCAAGCTAAGTGGGTAATAAAGGTATCAACACCTTTTACTGTGTCTAATCTAGTCAGATAAGGTGGAATAGTGTAAACCTCTTATCTTCAGTTTTTATCTTTCTGTTAGGTTAGGTAACCAGGACTGTTTTTATAGCTTGTAATCTTCTCGATCTTCATTTGATGTACTGTAATATTTTGGCCATCTGTTTTTGCAAGTTATGATATCGTGTATAACATTTGTGAAAATCAAAAAAAAGTTTTACGGTGATTGCAACATCTAAATATGATCAGAAGCCTGAATTCAGATTCAATTCAATTTTATTAGGACAACAAGTATTGGATGTGGGGAGCAAAGTTGATTACCGGGGACATTTCAAAAGTAGGGATGTGGAATAGAGTGACATCAGATGCATACAAGCTGAGGCAGTAATTTTAAACACACTTCATGTTAAAGTAGCAAGTGTATGAGTCTATTGTAATTTTTTCAAAATATATGGCTTACTTGTAGTCTAATGACTTTTCAGGATGTACTTTGAATCAAAACAACCAGGTTTACCTTTTTCCAAAAATTGAATTAAGGCCTTCATACACTGTACAAGAACAGAAATTAGTTCCCTCTTGTTGCAAGAACACAATTTTTATATTGTTTTCTTAACACACTATCTGGACTACACTACTTGCATGATATCCAACCAGTATTTTATAAAGATGCCACTTAAAAAAATAAAAGTTGCTTTGGCCTTTAGTTTTTAGTTTTCAATGTATGTAAACACCAGAGTGAAAAATGTATTTTCTGAATAAATCTTATCAGGGGTCTATATACAAATGAAGAAAAATATTCTGTTTCTGTAAACTGGTACTTTCTTGACATCTGTAAACTGGTACTTTCTTGACATCTCCTTACATACCTCCTTAAAATAGATAGATACGTTTAAATGAAATTGTACGTATTTGTTACTCTCAAAGGTCCTTTTAGCATAAATGTAAACAGATTTGTCATGTTTCTGCTTTACAGATTTGACTGTATAAATAAAAATCTAGTTAAACCATGTAGCTTTGACAGATTGTTTGTGCACCAGAAATTACTACCATGCAAACTACTAATAGCTTTCTTATTTAGCAGAGAAAGAATACATTTAGTGGATGTCTTTGCTGATTTTATAGATTTGCCCAGTAGTGTTAATTTACTAAGAAGGATTTTGTTAAATATGGCATTTTCTTTCTCCAGAGTTTACATCGAGACTACCTGCCAGCTGGTGCCCAGCTGATTTGTCAACAAGACCTGGAGTGACCTCACATGCACGGAGGTTGTGAAACAAGAAAGCAACGGCAGCTTTAGAGCTGCTGCGTCAGTCAGTAGGGAGCAAGGAAACAGGATGAGACTGCCAGCATGCAAACTGTGATGGCATGTGACTTTACAAGACCCAGGGCATGTAAAGCCGTGCTCATACAGGTATTCAGCACCCATATCTGGTCACATGATGCACACCCAGCCCAGCGGGGACTGGAACTGATCCAGCGTCTCATTCAGTCACAATCCCAGCATGTAACTGATTAATGAAAAAGTAGCACCTGCACACAATAAATGGCATACATGGAGTAGCTCATGTCTTTGCTTCTGCAGTGATCTGCTTTCAGTCTTGTTATTATAAAAAGTAACGGACAGCTGGTAAATGGAAACATAGTTTAGAAATTCAATAACATTGCATGGAATCTGTAGTATATTATATTATATTATTTATAGTATATTATATTAATAAACACATTCTACTTGATTGTTGATGCATCAAACTTGCTAAGCTGATAGTAAAATATGCACTTGTTCAATAAATGGATGAGCTGATTTTATAACTAGTTTTCTTCAAAATTACAGACAAATAAAGCATTCTGTGACCTTTACATGTCCAGAAATGTCAAACATATAATGTGATTAAAATGATTTATCATGGATCAATTTCTTTTTTCTCTGGGTGTATGTGACAAAGACCCCCTTTTATGTTTGCCTCTTTTTTAAAGTAATGTGCCATAGTGACATTGTAAATCCTATGGAGTTCATTATTAAGACCATTATTAGCAGTTTGATTGTGGCAGATAAACTCAAGTGAGGAATTTATTCATTTAAAGGCATTTTATAGTTCTTCTGACATAAAACCAGAGGACCCCTATAAAAATAAGTACATGCTTATTTTTAATTTCAAACTGCAGCTTCTAATATAATGACAGATATAATCTCTTTGTCAATGGATGAGGGAAGGCATTTAAGCACCAAAATGTTGTAGCAAACATGTGTTAAAATTTAAATTGACATATTGTAACTGAACATGAAATGAAAAGGTAAAAAGAGATTTAATGTTGTCTCAAAAGTTCTAAAAAGGTGACGGACTCAAAATGAATACATGTAGTCAGCATTCTGGCTTTTTCTTAACTTGTTATTGTGTTGACCTTTAAGTCAAACTGACTTTGAAATTAATTAGAGACATCATGGCAGACTAATGGAAAGAATGGCCATTGATAAATGTTCATTCGGGTTAACACACAACAAATGAACAGCAAACAAACAAACAAAAACAAAAAAAACGTTTGCAATTGCACTTGGGGAGAAAACTTGATCTGTAGCCTCATTAAAATACGTAAAATGACTATTAGGAAAAAAAAAATCTGTACTCACAGAGAGACTTAAAAGATAAAATGAGAAAAGCACCAACCTTAGCTAACAGAGCCCCCTTGGCTGCCAATGCGTCCTCTCCTCTCCCGTTGGGGTAGCATTCATACCGAGCATCTAGAATAGGGTAGCGACTGGCCAGCATTAGCCCACTGTTCAAGAATTTAAATCTGGAACAGCAGCCCTTCCACCCGTAACGTCCGACATCGCTCAGCACATAGGGGAAATAGCGGTGAAGCTGATGCCGGAGTCTCGTTGTTGCTCCATGGTCAAACACTTCCTGTAGAGCTAGAAAATCCAAGTTGGCAGGGAAGAAGGCAGAGATCTCATGGTCGAATGTTTCATCACCATGACGGCGTTTCCTTCCAGGGCGTTTGAAGATTGACGTGCGTGGGACATTAGAGAGTGTGTTGTTGGAGGATATCCCTATTGCTGTGTCGCCTCCCTGGTAACGAGTGAGAGACTCACGAGAGGCAGTCATGCTGCCTGTGTCTCCCCCAGCCAAATCACGATGGTTTCCAGTCTCAATTTCCTCCTCCTGAGGGTCTGGTTCTGGGGCACTGATACTGATCTGAACCCCTGAGGTGTGAAGCGGACACTCTGTGGAGGGTTTTTTATGCGCTACCTCCCCATGCATGGGGCAGTCACCATGACCAGAGTCATTCAGACCTCCTGTTGAATCCTTTGGACCGTCAGAGGCCTTTCCTAAGGGATGCATGGGACAGTCAGAGCTGTTGTTAGTTCCAGCCACATGGAGAGGGCAATCTGCCGTGGTAACTGATCTGTCATTGTGAATGGGGCAACTGGTAAAACTCTGGTCTCCTGAAGATGGGTGAACAGGGCAGTCATTGGTACCTGACGAATGAACAGGGCACTCTGTGACAGACTCTATTTCAGTTTCGGCTGGGCCATTGGTGGTATGGACTGGTTCTGGACGCTGATCCAGAGAGGAGGTACGACGGAAGCCTGTGGCAAGACTGCTGAAGGATGCCGCACTATATAACAGAATAGAAAGGAAAACATTTAAATCCATTGTCTCTAAATACAGCTCAGGAATAGAGAGTAAGAGCATAGAAAAATAAATCCATCCATCCAGCCATCTGTTCACCCAACAGCATACATTTTTCACATTTGTATTTTTACAAAACAAAAGACGTTTTCAATTTAACATAAGAATGAGGGATTCTGAGGTTTCATATTGCATTAATGTAATGTACAAATGCTATGGAGTAGATTTTCCTCACCTGATGGAAGTGTTTGTTGGCGAGTCGATGTAGATTTTAATCTGGGGCCGACTCGCACCATTGTGGATTCTCTTGCCAACCTCACGAGCCCTCCTCTGGGTGTCTGATAAGTTGTTGAACCTGGCCAGGGAGTCCGGGAGGAGACAAACATTGGCACTGCAGAAACAGAAGCTTCTGCCTTGCGGCCTCCATTCTCCAGTCCCACCTGGTCCAGCTTGACCTTGCTCTGCCTGGTTTTTGTCTGGTCTGGACACAAAGAAAATGCCAGAAAAAGTCTAAGGTGTTTAAGCCACTTTGGAAATTAGCTCATTTTTTGTGCTGAATGACATAAATGCTGATACTTGGAAGGGAAAGTTAAACGATCAAATAAAATTTTAAATTAGCTCGACTTGCAGCATCTCTAATATCTTTCTACAAATGATTAAATCTCTGCTTAAATAGGTGAAATATGACAAGTTGGAAATGAAACTTCTTCATCGATGATGATGTAAAAGGAATTATGTATACAGAAAGGAATAGTGCTTTTGTGAACAGCAGGGACTGCATACACCTGTTACATACTACAGAATTAGGTTATGCAGTAATAGAAAAAAAAATTAAATGCTGAATAGTTAATGCTTATTGACATATTAAATATAATACACATAGGCCACTGCTCTGGTAGAAATGCTACTTGGATGTTGTCACAATTACCTTACAACAATGTTTAGACTTATGCTAAGTTCTGTCTGCATTGATAATGATTTACCTACCTGGATAAAACCCCTTTTTGTCATCCCCACAAATACGTAATGCCTAAAAATCCTTCACAACAATCTATATTATTTTGTTAAAACAAACAAAACAAAAAAACTTTCATACATATTTCAGTGAGGGAAATATGTATGAAATAACAAATAAAAAACACCAAACAACCAGTAGCAGTTGCAAAGAGCATGATCAAGTTTTTACAGCAAAAGCCTTACAATAAAGGACTAAGATTCTACTGATGCAACCCTATGGCTTTTAAGAGGTTAATATATTTTGTTGTCTTGGAAAATAAATAACTAATGAAATTTATGGTAGTAAATGATTTACAGATAGGAAGTAATAATTTACAAATTATGTTTTACAAGTGTATTGTTGTTGTTCTGCTTAAGATCAGTCACTGCCAGATGCTGAGTTGTAAATGATGAAGGAATGGGACAAACGGGAGGAGGGGAGACTGATGATTAACAAATGGTGAAGTCTGCCTGCAACCTGTGGAGATCTTTGCTTTATTCCTTCAGGATTAAATGTTGAAATTACTGACAAAATTCTACACTGTAAAGAACTATATCTATGTTTTAAATGCAGGATTAACTATCTTAGGGGCATTAAAGCAAATTAAAAATTTGTTATTTTAGTATGTGAGTCAAACACATTTCTAAAATTTCTCAAAAATTGCTTAATTTTTAAACAATACAACAATGTCTCGATGTCAAAGTGTCAGGAAATTAATGATGCTGATATCCACACCTTGCTTTGCATTGCAAATCAGCTTTAACATAATGCATGTATGTTATTTTCTTCTATTCCATTTTAAGTAGTTGTCTATTAACAAAGCAAACCACCCAAAATCCTATTTGTTTTTCTTGATGTGTGCATGTTAATTTGTTACAGCAAGCACAACAATTATTGGCACCCTGGATAAAGAAGTGTTAAAAGATCTGAAATAAACATTTTCCATCCCTAATGACAACAGAATAATTGCTCCTGAAACTTTGTGAAATTTGATGCTTAAGTACAAAATTGCCTGTGCCATAATTAGTAGCATGATCGAGAACTCCTACAAGTCTTAAAAAAACAAAATAGTTTTTTCAATCATGATCTCCGAATATTAAAATAGCCATTATTTAGACTCATAGGAGGAGAGAGATGCAGGGACGTTTATATCCACAGATAAAGTAACCTAACGGAATGGTTCTCCTTCATAGAAAGGCCCTAATTCAAGTTAAAAAAAACAACAGCAAAAAACCTGATTTAACACTCACCTTCGATATGTGTACACGTATGGCCGGCGAACAGCCTGCAGTGGAGCCCAAATAATGAAGCCCAGCAGAGCAAAGGGGAGGGATGCAAGGAGGAATAGCAGATAAAGGGGTGCAGCAATCAGTACACACAGGGTAAGAAAGGAGCAGGGGTCTTGGGAGCGCTGGCGCTTCTCCAGGGAGGTGGCCACACAGGTGGCCAGGAGCCTGTCCAGGAGCCAATAACAAGGAAACACCAGGCTCCACGACAGTCCATCCAGGAAGTGCAGACAGGCACTGGAGTAAGGGGTGGTGTGCAGGACCATCTCTTCTTTTCTTTCTCTAGTCGTTCTCTCTTCTTTCCTCACGTTCCCTTTCTCCTCACTTCACACTTTATTCCCCAAACCCACATGCACTCAACAATCAACCAACAAATCTATCACTGCGATTACATGCACAGGAACAAGTAAAAAAAAAAAAAAGCAATCGCAATCCAGTTTACACCCTCCCCCACTTTGGAGAAAGGAGCACTACATGGTTTGAATGATTTTCATCTGCAGGTAGAGGCTTTTCTCGGACTCAGCACCTCCCTCAGTTATTGCACCCACCACAGGAGGGCTCAAGAAGCACAGGCTGAAGGCAGTTTATTGCCATGTTGAAAACCGTTGGCTTGATGTAGAGTTGATGATTGCGAAGACTCCAAAGACCACGGAAGGGGGTATCCATTAAACATCACGATTTCCGATGGCCCTGGAGAAACGGAAGAGATCAATAAGGAGGGGCGGCAGAAAGGAAGGGAAAAAAAGAGAAAATTAGTAATTGACTTGCCCTGATGTTTGCATGCTAGGAGAAGTACACATTCAATTAAGGACATTCGGAACTCAAAACACAATGTGTACACCTCTCTACAGATTCTTGGGCAAGATGAAACCAAAGCAATAGTTTTTACATATCAGTCCCAGCAGGAATAATCCCAATCATGTGAAAACAAAATTTTTTTTTTTAAACCTCTCCAATTAAACACATACTGAATACAACTTATGCAGATTAATTACAATAATCTTTGCCAGGAGCTGAAAGTTTCTGAAAACAAAGATTGTAATGAAGTCCTGTCAACCCAACGTTCCCCACAAGGATAAATACATCAGAAGTAAAATTTTTAGAAAAACTGTCTCATCTACAGCCAGACTATTTTTATTAAGCAATTAATTTAACCCTTGTTGTTTTATCCATGCTAAATACCACTACTGACCTTTGTTCATTAAAAAAGCTAGAAGGACAACACATGCACCAGCACACGTCAAAGCAAAAATCTTGAGAGTAATCTGGAATAGTAATAAAACATTTAGATTTAAAACAATGACTTTATAATTACACCTACACAATGTTCTAATACAAAAAATAACAAAAAATAAAACAAATACACATTAAGACTTAACTTTTGAATATAGTCCCACTGCGTAAGCCGAATGCGATGACAGTCAGTTGTTTTTTCTTCCAAAATGAGGCTTTTTTGTTGATAAAGGAACTTCCTATGAATAGCACATCTCTCTCACATGAACAATAACCATTGACTACTCCATCCCAGTAATCTTCTTCAGTACAATCCACCCCTTTTGTACAAAGTAATGATTCTTTCCTATGACTGATTATCCACTAGGTTTTCATCAATGACTAACTTGCAGCTACTTTCTGGCTGAGCAGAAGATGCAGAAGATCCAGAGAACATTAAATCCATTGACCCACAACGTTTGAAGATTTGAACTCTTCTTTTTTTCTCACATACATAGAAGGACTTCTCTGTGGTAACAGCAGAGAGTATCAAAAACTTATCAGATAGGTGTGCGGACGGTCACTCTGAGTCTTATCAGTGAAAATGCAGCAAATGATTTAAATGATTTAAGTACGTGCTCGACATAAAATAAAAATAGTGAAAACAAAATAACCAAGAATCGAACCAAACCAAAAGGGGAAGGGAATTTAAACGACTACAGCTGAAGGTAGGGGGTGACCTGACCATAATACCCTGTATTTCAAATAATCTCAGTTTGTTTATTCAAGTTTTTTTCATTTCAATTTGCAAGTGGGGTCTAAAGTGAATATGATGAGTGGTACTTTATTCACAACCCAGTGTTGTAGTCTTATCTCATTTTGAAAAATTCCACTTAGGAAAATAGATTTTCATAATTTACATGATAAACAGAATTTGACCAAAACAAACAAGTGTGACACTTTTTGGGAACCTGCTGTTTTAAAATTTAAAAAAGTTATGTTAAACGTTTACACACATTTAAGTTCATACCACAAATGTTGAGCTCCTATCAACTTATGTTTTGAAGTAAGTTCAGCAGGAGCGAGGTTATGATTGACAAAAGAGATTTCGTTGTTTAATGACATTTGTGTGACCTTCACAATTGTTTGGTTTGAACATACATCTCCCTCGGACAATTTCCCTTTGAGCCTAAATCAATACTGTCTGCATGAATAAACGACAGAAAAAACTCATGCAGTGCGCATTGTTTCCATGTTAGTCAATGGATTTGTGTTTAGCCCAAAAAATGTGAGCATGTTTGCATTTGTGGCAGTTTCAGTCAGGATGAAGTACAAAATAATCCCAACAGGATAAAAAGTATTACAACCTTAGATGCAACATGCAATACGTTTCTGGCACAGAGTAATGCAAAACCCACTAAAATGAGACCCAAAGATGACAAATAATGACAAAGGACTAAAGTATGCAAATAAAATACAGAGTTTCAGAAAGCAGCTCAAATCAGAGACAGATCTGCATGAGAAAATTTTAAAACACAAAACACAACATACGTAAAATGAAAATTTAATATGCAAACAAATAAAATAGGCAAAAACTACTTTAGAATCTGATTGGTTTTAGAAACCAACATTTTCCTAAATACAATTTCAGACTACTGTCTATAAATTATTTGCCCAACATGGAACACTAAATAAGTGATGAAAACATACCAACAAAACAACCACCAAGTGTGTCTATGAAGATCTTTAGCAGGACCACTGTGCTGCCATTTGTTCTTCAGAGCTAAGGGGTCTTTGTTTCATAATCCTTTAATGATTGTAGAACAGCCCAGCTCAGAGCAGCAGCAATGAAAGGTGTGAAAGGTAACAGTTGTCAATACTTTTTGGTTATTTCTTAGGAATGAGCAAAACTCTAATATAGCTCACTTGCATATCACATGAGCAGCGCTGAATCCGATACGAATAAAACAATTAAATCATGTGCAAAGCAAATTTTACTTTATCTATCCATCTTCTGTTTCATCTAACTCTAGGTATTTTCCCGTATCTTTGTCTTGCAGCGTACTCCAGCTGCTTCTGCAGGACAAAGCAATGCCACCAACATCACAACACGCATGAACCAGCAAAGGCTTGTGATGTTATTCTGCTGACAGCATGCTCCAGGGACTGTTGTTGTCATGGTGACTTACTCACTTCTCTACTACTGTACGGAAAATAAAGACACCCACCCACAGAAAAATATCCCCCACCTCTAGCCCCCTTCACACACACACATGCACATGCATGCACACATTGTCTTGCACTGGCTAACTTTGCTGCTAATCCAAAACCTAACTTAACGTAAGTTCACAGTTCTAAATAATGTTTTCTTTATATATATTTTCTTTGTTAAAAGGAGATACCTAGAATAGCAACAAAAAAGAAACCCATGTAAGTAAAGTGTTTACAAAAATCTGTTTTAGCACCAACAGGTTTATTCCTAAAGATCTACGTTCATTCGGAATCAAATGTGACACCTTGTAAAGTGTTTCGTTTATTTAAAACAAACTTTTTTTTTTTAAGTGCACAACTTGATCAAAATATTTCCATTTGATCATTATCTGGTCTTTGACTCAGTCCAAGATTTTCTATTCCTTCATTCTTTGCAAGTGATTGGTAAATTTACGGCTTTATTGTGGATTATATTAATTATTGTTGAAGGGTAAAGATCTGCTTCAGTCTAGTGTTTTAAACAGTACAATTCATGGTGGATTCTGTGCAAACCAGATTTTGCTGCAGCAACACGTGTTGCAGAACCTTTGCAAATATCTTGTGGGGTACCCCAACGTTCAATTTTAGGTGCTTTGTTGTTTCTTATTTATGTAAATGATCTGCCTTCAGCCGTAAAATGTAAAGTAATTCTCTATGCTGATGATTACTCCCTACTTGTATCTGGTGGAAACATCTCTCAGATTCAAGACACCCTTACTGATGAGTTGAGCAACGTAACACAGTGGCTGCTGGACAATAGACTATCATCACATGTATGGGAAATTTTTTTGGTACCAAACAAGATAAAAAAGACACCGGAATTAAAAGTGATATGCAATGGCAGTGAAATTCAAACAAAGACAATAGTTACATACCTAGGTTTAATTCTGGACCAGACGTTGACCGGTCATTTAGTTGCGGAGAAGCTATTAAATAAAAGTGCTTCCAAATTGAAATTTTTGTACCGTAGCGCAAGTCAATTAGATTTTAAGGTAATTAAACTTCTGGTGTCAGCGCTTGTGCAGTGCCATTTTGATTATGCCTGTTCAGCATGGTATAGTGGCCTGACAGTGAAAATCAAACATAAAATGCAGGTTATGCAGAACAACATGATCAGTTTTATATTAGGTAAACCTTCTAGGTATCATGTCACTCTTAATGATTTTAAGGATGTGGATTTTCTGCCTGTAAGGCTAAGGGTTGAACAGCTAAAACTGAATCACATGTTCAGCATTATCAATGGGATAGCCCCTAATAATGATTTTACAGTACACATGAAGGAGCTGGTTAGTGTTGCCACCAGGATGACCCCATGCCCCAGTCCTCTCCTATCCCGTCGTCCTGCAACTCCTCCCCCAACAAAAACTCATTATGTAAACTTCATCTCCAGTGTACAGAGACGCAGCCCAGAGAGATTGATATGATATGCATCGGGTCCAGGCAGCAGTAGTGCATGTAACCATGGCTCATTCCAGGATAAGCCGGGGCCTGATGTGGAAGTACCTTCCTTCATCCGTGTAGTAATATGTAACAGAAAACGATTAGTCAGCCATCAAAACAGTCCAAAACAGTCTGTACGTATCTCTAATCTTGTGTTCACTACTCGTCAGCCACAGTCAGCAAATTACCGTAACACGCTGAAACTCGAAGTACTAAATGTCAGATCTTTGGCAGGGAAAACCTTTCTGATTAATAATTTGGTATCATCTCATAACCTTGATTTTATGTTTTTAACCGAGACATGGCTCGATAAGAACACAGCTGATACAGTCCTGATTGAAGCTAGTCCACCTCACTTCAATTTTTTTATCTGAAACACGTCAAAACCAGAGGGGTGGGGGGGTTTGTGCCATATTCAGGGACAATATACCCATCCATAAATTAGCCTTTGGGGTCTTTTCATCATTTGAGTATGTATCATTCAAAATGGTTACAACATTTTTTTCCATACTTTGTATTACCATCTACAAACCTCCAAGGAACTGTTTTATTGATGATTTTAGTGAACTACTTTTAATTGTATGCACTAATTTTGACTGTCTGGTCATAACAGGGGACCTGAATGTGCACATGGATGCAGCCCAAGGTAAACAATGTAAAGAACTCACTGCTGTCCTTGAGATGTTTGGTCTAACTCAGCATGTGAACAAGCCAACACACAACAGAGGACACACTCTAGATGTGCTTATCTCAAAGGGTGTTGTTATTTTAAATGTGGGTGTTTTGAATGTCGCTTTGTCTGATCATTTTTGTTTTTTCTTTGACCTTTTGGTTACACCCAAGCCAACAGCTGGCCCTACAGTTACTCAAGGAAGACTTATTGATGAAAACACAGGGATTCAGTTTTTGAAAATGATTAGCTTTGAAAATTCTCCGTGTTCTAATGTTGATGATATGTTAAACTCTTACACATGAAGTGTCTTGAAGGTTATGGATGCCATTGCTCCTGTCAAGGTTAAGATGGTTAAAAGTACACAAAAGGCACCATGGAGAAAAGAGGTCTCGTCGGGGCACAGAAAAGTGAGTGCCGGAGAGCCGAACGGAAATGGCGTAAGTCAAAGCTCCAGGTTAATTTTGAAATTTACAAAGAAAAGTTGTGTGTGTTCAACCAGACTTTGCGTAGAACCAGAGAGAGCTATATTTCAGAAATCATCAAAAACTGCAAAAACAACTCTCGTGTCCTATTTGCTACAGTGAGCAGATTAACAAACCTTCCAGTCTCGATCCCCTTGGAACTGACTTCTACATCTAAATGTCAGAAGTTTGCAGTATTCTTTAATGACAAAGTTCAAGGCATTAAAAATGCAATTGTTTCCACGACAGACATGGCTCCTCTACCCCCAGTTAGACATTGGGAGCTGACATACTTCACACCTGTATCAGATAAAACAGTTGAAGAGATGATCTGCAACCTGAGTCCATCTACTTGCTGCCTGGATGAGTTACCCACTAGATTCCTAAAGTCTGGGCTGAGCAGTTTGCTTCCACAACTCGCTCAGTTAGTCAATATCTCACTTATGACTGGAATATTCCCAAAGGCCTTGAAAACTGCTGTTATTAAGCCTCTCCTAAAGTAGAGCAGTCTGGATGCCACAGTACTGAACAACTACTGGCCCATATCAAACCTACCATTCTTAGGAAAAGTGCTGGAAAAATTTGTATACCAACAGCTGAGTGACTTTCTCCTGTCTAACAATGTGTTTGATGCTTTCCAGTCAGGCTTTAGGCCCCACCACAGCACTGAGACAGCTCTGATCAAGGTGACAAACGACATCCTCCTAAACTCAGATGCAGGCAAAGTCTCTGTCCTAGTTCTGCTGGACCTGACCGCCGCCTTTGATACAGTTGACCATGTGATTTTATTACAGAGGTTAAAAGACTGGGTGGGAATCACTGGTATGGCTCTAAACTGGTTCAATTGCTACCTTGAGGACAGGTATTACTATGTTCAAATTGGGAACTGCATCTCCGACCGAATGGGTGTGACCTGTGGGGTTCCCCAGGGGTCGATCCTGGGACCCCTTTTATTCAATCTGTACATGCTTCCATTGGGCCAGCTAATACGCAGCCATGATGTGTCCTACCACAACTATGCTTATGACACTCAGATCTACGTGTCGCTGACAGCAGGAGAACATGGGCCTGTTGATTTATTGTGTCACTGTATTGAACAGATCAGTCTGTGGATGCAGAACAACTTCCTCCAGTTAAACTCACACAAAACTGAAATCATTGTCTGTGGCCCACAGAAACAAAGAGAAAGTTTCATCAGTTACCTTCTGACGCTCTCTCTTGAACCTAAACATCAGGTCAAAAATCTTGGGGTAATACTCGATTCTGGCCTGAACTTCAACAGCCACATTAAATCAGTAACATCAGCAGCGTTTTACCATCTTAAAAACATTGCCAGAATCAGAGGAATAGTCTCTAAACCAGACCTAGAAAGACTTATCCATGCTTTTATCTCTAGCAGGTTAGACTACTGTAACAGCCTGCTCACTGGGCTTTCTAAACGGGCCTTAAGACACCTTCAGAACATCCAGAATGCTGCTGCTCGAGTTCTGACCAAAACCAGGAAATATGACCACATTAGTCCAGTGCTCAAGTCTCTGCACTGGCTTCCTGTCAGTCAAAGAATAGACTTTAAAACAGCCTTGCTTGTATACAAATCTCTTCATGGTTTAGCCCCAAAGTACATATCTGACATGTTAGAACCTCAGATAGTGGCCTCTTGCTGATGCCTAGAGTCAGGACCAAACAAGGGGAGGCTTCATTCCAGTTTTATGCTCCTAAAATCTGGAACAGTCTTACTGAAGAGGTGAGACAGGTTTCAACTCTGCCGTTGTTTAAATCCAGGCTGAAAACAGCCTTATTTAACTGTGCATATAGCAACTGAGAATATTTTTACTATTATTATTATTTTTATTTTATTTCTTTTAAATTTAAAGCTGATTTTATTGTTTCATTTTCTGATCTTTTTTCCTATGTAAAGCACTTTGAATTGTCTTGTACACGAAAATGTGCTATACAAATAAACTTGCCTTGCCTTGCCTTGCCTTGCCTAATTATTTGGGCTCCTAAATTGTAATGGTGCATACTCAACATGCCCATGAAACAAGAGCAAGTGTTCACTCCTGTAAGGTACCATCTGCGAAGAGCTCTTCTTTCATACAGGGATTATGCTATGGAATAGCCTTCCATTAAATATTAAAATGCGAGAAACTAAAATGGTTTTTAAACAAAGGGTTATAGTTTTGTTGTGGAATAAAGTAGAGAACTAGGAATGTGACATAGGAATGTGATGGTATACTTTTATGTGATATTTGTTGCATGTGTTTGTATGTATTGTCCTTTCCGTCAGGGACCATGTTGGAAACAAGTGTTTTACACTTTTACATGTCATCCCTTGGATACATTGTTTTTTCTATATCCATAAATAAACCACACCAAACCAGACCAAAAAAAAAAAAAAACACACATTCCCAAACAATTTACAATTTTAAATGGAAAACATGGTGTTTGTTCTTTGGTCCAACCAATTTATTTTAGACTCATTTGTCCAAAGAACAATACTCCAAATTTCTCTATAAATCATCTCTAGCACACTTCAGTCTGAGCTTCATGGTTTCCTAAGACAGCAACACTTATCATGAAAGTTAAACTTTTGCTATCTCTCTCACAGATAAAAATAATTTTGTCTGTGATGAGATATGCCTATAAATGTGTTTAGCCATTTTAAGAGAAAATAAGAATGGGAAACTCCTAATTTATTACTTGACTATGTTTTGATTAGTATTTGATATTTTGTTTTGTATGACTGAGACCGGCAAATCAAATTAGGAAGAATCTATTTTTCTGGTCCTGTGTTTTTATTTTCATCCCTCAAAGATGTCACTGTTTTTTTTGCTAATTTAATGTGAATTAATATGGATGTTTGTCTCTGATTTAACTAAGCAATCAATTGTTCATTTGCTTTCCAACGAATCAGTAAAATTCCAAAGAAAAATATCCCCTAAAAATCTAGAAATGTACTGATCAAGGAAACTTAAATATTGGGAAGGAAAAAAAAACCCCAGTAATATAAGTAAAATAAGGGTGTACATAATTTCATGCACTGTAGGATTGGATCCTATGGAGGCTCTGGGAGATTCATTACCCAGGTCACATGTCTCCTCCCAGATGGTTACTCTCATATTAATTAAAAGTTATGGCTTCATGTTTCCATCCACAATGACACACAATCAGGGTTCAAATCAGACTCATGGGAACTGCTCAGCAGAGAAAAGAACTCCCATGACCACTTAGGCTTCTCAGGTAGGACGGGTAAACCCATACCCATAATCATCTGTAGCATCAGTGCTTGTTACAGATTCGTGTATACATCATATCATCTTCAGGTATGGAAATCTTTCAAATCCCTAAGCTTACAAATGTTGTGACCTGGTGTTGCTATGAAGTTCCTTTCTCATCAGAAATATACAGAAATTTACAATGGGTATGAATGTATTACTAGATTTAATTTGTCCAGTTTTTCCTAAAATTTGTAATTAATAAAATCAAACACATCTTGAACAATTTTTGAAAAAACAAGAAATCAGTATAAACGTATAAAAACTGCCTAATATGATGTATCTCTATTATTATGTTACTAAATGTTGCATTAACGAGCTGCACCTCATCCACACACATTTGTGACCATTCTGGTTTTACATTTTACTGCAATGTGGACATATCTTTTGGATTGGGCTGTTGTTTAAGTGCGTATTAAACATAATCTTCATCAATTACACATTTCTGTGGAAGAATTAATTTTAATGGTTTGATGTGATATTATAATCTTAAATGTAATTTATCAGTTGCTGTAAGCCCAAAATTGTCATAATTTACAGATCTAAAAGGCTTGAAAACCTCAATATATGTTAAATATAAAGTCTTTTATTGAGCTATTTAATTTACTTAAACTTGCTGTATCTACTCGTTTATAAAAAAATACGTGTTTTTAATGTATTTGTTAAAACTGTCACCTAAAATATGAAACTGATGATCTTTAAATTAAATCAAGATATTTTGTCTTCTCTCTGTGGCACTATTACTGTTCATAGAACTACATTGCATCTGGTCAAAAACAAAAATCAAAAGAAATAACAATCTGAGCCAATAGGAAGGTCTTAATACCTTCAAGCTTTTGCATTCACTGCAGCTTTGTCTAATGGGGCAAAAACAATTTACCATTACAGGAAAACTGTTTATCAACGCAGTGCTCAATAGCCAGGTACTAGTGCAACAGAGTAGGAGGGGTTAAGGGGGTTATGGAGGGCAAGCAACGTGTGCACATTTGGATTAGTTGTTTCTACCTGGGAGTAATGTATTTTTCTTTTTTCTTTTTGCAGATGAGGTGAAATCCTTCGGGGAAGTCAATGGAGATTGATTTTATCACTGACCATTTATCTCATACTGTCAGAACAAAGTGTCAGGTTTTGCAAATATGCAAAAAACATATTTTTGTAACAATATAATTAACATATGAAATAATAAATTCTAATATTCAAAATTTTTTTAGTGTTTAAAATTCTTACCAAAGCTGTGTAAAATAATCTTTGTGTATTGTTTTAAAACTATATAAAAGCGTAGTGAGGTGTTTCAGCAAAATTTTTAAACAGAAAGAATAAAAAATCTATAACCTATGCGAAAGAAGAACAATATTTGTATGGGGTCTGTTAAACTACTTTTTGTTTTTACATTTAACCCCATAAATACCTTAAAAAGTTTCAAGGTTTCTAGATACCCATAAAAAATATTGATAGCAATATATAGTATACCAGCAAAGAAGGTGTTGTTGTATTGGCATGATATTGAAGGAATGTCTCAGCCCATACTGTTAGATTTAGTGCACACACTCTGTCATCATTAAATCAAGTGAAAGCATTTTCCCCACTTTAAACATCTGCTGGCATTTTGAAGCATCAAGTAATAAAACTCTGCTCCTCCTCCCCATCTCCACTTCTTTGGTCTGAATAATTGTGGTTATGTAACTCGGTTAAGGAAGGCACATAATGTCATCAGTATGAGGCTTGGTAATTCTATCAGGATCCCCTACCACCTGCTCTGAAGCAACACTGCTGCATTTATAACAACAAACAAACTGGACAAGGCTGAGTCACTGCAGGATTGAGAACTGGAGGCTTCTGTGAACATCTGCCTGGAAAGATGATCTAAACATATGCTGAGGAAATCGATTTTTCAGATTCAAACACACATGCAAAAAAAGCATCATTCATTCTCTGAGCTCATAATCTGTGAGGTTTATTGTGTTGAATGATTGAGATTCTAACATAAAAGAGAAACAGGCGATCTGAAGAAAACGATGAACATTTCCCTTTAACTGACTGACATTAGAGGTATTATTTCAACTCTGACCTTTTGTTTCATGTCTTCCTCTTCTTCATCTCTCAGTCCAGCTCCCTCCCACAGCTACCCTTCCTCTTTCCTCCGTAGGTGATCTGATAAATTGTTCTGCAGGGCTGCATTGCCCCACCTCCGCCCTTTTATGTTACGCAAAGGTTGCTATTAGAGCCATTAACCTGCTTTTGATTCAGGGCCCACATCAGCATGTCATCGGCTGGGTATGACAACCACAATTACTTGTTAGTACAGCAGCAGCTTTGGCTTATGCAGGGATATTTTTAGGCAGGCCACTAGGGTGACAAAATTCAATGAATCTGATTCAAAAAGGGAAGATGGAGGTGTTATGTCACATGTGATGGAAATAAATAGCAGACAGATTTGAAGTGAAATGGTTAGAGAACAGGTAGGGGCCCTTTGCTATATTTCTCTTATTTGTATGTATAAAACGACAGAACAGAACTTGTTGAGCTCACTGTACTGATCACATAAGACTCTACTGAAACCATGTTGCAGTTATGAAAACGTAATTTTTTTCTGAAAAACTGCTAGTTATGTTTCAATATTAAATATTTTGATGACTAGGCAAGTAATCCAGATCTTTATTCACAATTTATGTTTCAATATTAAATATTTTGATGACTAGGCAAGTAATCCAGATCTTTGGTCACAATTTGCTCAGCTTGAATTGTAATTTGATAAGGTTTGATCTGTGACTGGTTGAAATAGTTGTTGCTTTGATTACAATACGACAATCTGGCAAACCATTACGACTTCCTGCTTAATATTGATTTGTACTGGTTATGACATTTATGTACTGTGAAACCTCTAAACATGTTCAGAACCACCTGTTTTAATAGAAATGATTTTCAAACAGCAAAAATTAGTACCTCAATTGGAGCAAGCCAATCAACTACCATTCCATCATCATACTCAACTAAATTAAGGGTAAAGTCTATTTTTACCCCTAGGTTGATCATAAAACTGTAAATGTGGGGCAGGGAGACCAGCACGAAGGGTACAGATGAAGAATTTCCACCAATTAAAGCAAACTAAATAACTTTTCAACCTTCATAAATATTATCATAACTTTTGTGATATACGTCGACTTACAGCTTGTTGAATGAAACCTCTGACGCGGCCCGAGGGGGTCCATATCGCTTTAATTGGCACTAAGTAACTTTGAGGATGGCGCAGGACCTTCAAAATTCCTTTGGTTTTAAGTTTACTAAAATTAAAATATTTTTATTAGTAGTTGTAGTTGCAGGTTAAACATAGTGGTACTGGTAATACTACAACTACATGAGAAACATGACATCCTGGTTCATTGTTCAAACACCCACTTGGTATGATGTAAACATCAAACACAGCCTGCCCAGATATACTAAAGTCCAAATTCAAACAAACATTAGCAGATAGAATTTCAAAAATTGACTCGCCCAAGTCTGTAAAACATACTTGCATTCAAAACAATAACTCCTCTAAAACCAAATTGAACACTATTAATTGTCTTCCATTTGATCATTTAAAACTTTAAATACGAACCCTTATAGCCCCCTAGGGGTCATTCTAGCCTGCAAATCTTATTAGAACATAATTATGAAAATAGATCTGTCTGACTTTTCCTACCCACGTTCAACCCAATAAACTCTTGACCTTTTTTGCAGTCATCTATATTAGCTCATATCAGCCAGCATTCAGACTCAGACAAACACTGAGCTTGTTTTGTCCTCTTAGTGTGTTTACATTTGCATGACATTGTGTTTGCATTCAGAATCGTTCTGGTCTGTTTGTTCAGCTTAATTCTGCTTGAATAGTTTAATATTGATTACTACTGAAGACTGATGAATGTCCGTGTAATACATTGAGTTCAGTAATATACAATGGATCAACATCTCCTGGATTGGCCATACATTTTCTCAACAAAGAAAACCAACTCTCTTGAAAGAGAGCCATAATTATCATGCTCCATCTAGACCAAAGACAATCCCAGAATGATATGAAACTTCCCTTGCATGTGATTCGGTTCATGCACAAATTTATTTGCTAACTCAAAGAAATGTCAAACGAAAATCTCAATTAATTTTAATACCTAATGTTTTTAATTACAGTGTATGTCTGTACCAACATCCACTTCAAACAACTGTCTTTTAGATCCCTCATTGACATATGAGGTAAACCAACTTTATTAACAAATCAAAATGTTTTGGGTATCTTGAGCAAAACTATAGCCCTTTTCTAACTCTTTGGAGTTGTGCCACAAAACTTGTGTTACCTTTAAATGAGTTAAGATGATGATCTAGGGGTCTAATTGTGGCAGCAGTGCTATAATTTATTTAGTTTTTTTTCCGTATCCATCACATTCTGTCCCGATTGTGTGGTTGGCTGACTGTTTTGATAAATCATAAATGGCCTGCATTTATATAGCACTTTATCTTCTTCAGAAACTCACTTGCTGACAGTGGTGAGCTACAAAAAAGCCCCAATCCCCTAAAGAACTCTAACCCCAAACCCTTAAACTTTAACATTAAAGTCACATTGCCACCCCCAACAAGCACACAAACATCTTACAGATGCCCTCGAACATAAATGCAACAAATTTCCTCCTAACAACCGGCTCATAAAGAAATGTACCTTTTTTTAAACTCCTTCACAGTTTTACAGTTTTTTAAACCCGTCCTATGTTGTTGGGTACCGCAACATTGAGTCCCTGGTTACCGTCTGAGCAACTCTCCCCTGACGACCAAAACCTCTTCCTGTCCTATCAATAATTTATCAAACAGTCTCTCGCTTTGTGCAGAGCGCATCTCCCACATCTCTGTCATTTCTTCGTATGTTACGAGTGCCTTCAGTCCCTCTGGGAACAAATCTACATTTATAAGATCAGAATATTCCCCATTATGGTTTCTCTGTTAAAGAGTCACAATCCAGCAAAACAGCGAAAATTTGTTATTGAGAATGTCAAACCTTCAGTGCATTGAAATAAATAAAAAGAAAAGAGAAAAAAAAGTTGTGTAGTCTGTGAATGTTGAGAGAAAAACAGCAGCAAAGGACTGCCTCCTGGCAGTCGATGTTGCAGAGTATGATTAATGCTGTCATGGAAACGGCCCGAAGTCCAGGCTATGGCAAACACAGGTAAGTGTTGGGTGATAGATATAAACACATTTTCAAAGTTCTACCCATTATTAAACATATGCTTATTAATATATTTTTCATTTAATCTCCTAATATGAATTTAATTGTCCATATTTAAAAATAAAGCCTACACCATGTAAATATGTATATTCACCTACACATTAGTACACGTAAAAAAAGTAGTTATTAAAAGTACAAGAAAAAATTGGACTTATGCAGAAGCAACGATGAGCTTTTTTCTAATTCATAAGTCAAGGCATCAAATTCTACTGAGCAACATCTGTGTCAGAGTCTGCTGAGCAACATATTTCCCAGTTCAGACAGATTTTTTTAGAGAATCGTGTAGTGCCTATACTGTGCTCATACTACAGACTCCTGTTGCTTCTGCAGCTGTCATCATTTTGTATTATACCGCAACATCAAAGGGATTCTGATACAGCATTTTTTTTATATCTGAACACATGCAACACATTTATCTGCAAAACTTTAAATGATGAAACCAAAACAAGCAAAAAGAACACCTAAAACTAAACTCTGTCATGCAGCTAGAGTGAAATAACTAACATTTCGTAATATGTCCAAATCTAGATACATGTAGTATTTGTTCATCCATTTAATCATTGAGTGATGGTGCAGATGGCCCATTTCCACACAGCCATAGTTAAATGTCCCATCACAGTGTGGGGCAGATCGGCCACCAAACATGGCAGCAGTCTGAGAATGTCTAAACATTAGCTAGCATAAATAACAAAATAAATCCAATGTTATTTATACATGTATTGTGCTGATATGGCTGCAGCATTATGTAAAAATCCTGAACACCAACAACGAGCATTCTGAAGGGCTTATATTGGTGTTCGTTTTTATTTTTTAAGGCTACTTTACTCTTTATACTGCATTACTCAAAATTGAAATCTCTAAACTTTATATGCAGGTTTGACTTTATCAACCATGACACTGCAGAGTGGTTACTGGTTTATGACAACCTCCTCATTTGGATTGGTAGCAAAACAATGATCTATATGAAAATCCTTCTGTTGATTGTGAGGCATAAAAAGCGCATGGAGATCATGGATATTATAATTTAAAGGAGGACGAACAACACATTTATTTCAATTATTAAATATCTTAAAAAATGCATTACTCAGGAAATAACATAAGACATGAACTGGGAAATCAGAGTAGATGTGAATTTCAGAGAAGGCTCTGATAGAAATATGTAAAAAATTAAAAATCCTTTTCCATTTCTTTAACGTAAAACATATAATCAAGTGTTTTGGTAACATGGAAACATTTTAATGTGTATTTTGACATTGCTGAGCTTTTTGTATTTGTCAAAAACGGTTTTACCTTGTGCTATTCTACAATTTAATAATATTCCTAAGCATACCACATCTGTCCTTAGATTTTTTATTCAGTTATTTTCTCATTTTATTTTACATAAGATCTCATGTGTCCCTCGAGAACCAACTTAAATACTGATATACAGAAATACTGGTGGGTTCTGTGATAATGAGCTGGTTATGTCTTGCTGCAACAAAGCATTCCCAAATTCATTAGACTGTATGTATATTGTCTCTTTGCAGTCACACTGACCACTTAAATAGCCACATTAATCTAATCACTCAAAAGCGCAAACAAATACACAATTTTCAATACTACAATTAAAGTTTCATAGGTAATTTCTATTAATAGAATTTCTAAGTAATGTTGAAATTAATAATGACATTACAAGTGTAAATTTGGGTTAAAATATTAATGCTAAAAAGATTTTCATTTCAATTTTGTTAACTAGAAATTAATATTACAGATTACTTTTATCTGTATGGGATCATGGAATTTAGTTTCCAACTGTCACAGAATATATATTTTGTTATTCTGTCCAAAGGAGTTCACAATCTAATTACAAATTACAATATTTAACTATAAAAACAAAAACTCAATCAAATCAAAAATACTAAACTAAATCTTGTTAGAGTATCTCATTTAACTGAGGATTTGCTGTAGATGGTGATGGCTGTGGGTAGGAAACATCTTCTATTACGTTCTGTTTTGCAACTAAGCTGAAGAAGCTTTTGACTGAAGACACTCTGTTTTTCAGTAACAGTCTAATGAAGAGGATGTTCAGAGTTGTCTAGGATTTTCTTGATTTTATGTAAAATTCTTCTTTCCATAATCAACTCCAGAGGTTCCACATTTGTCCACAGAACATAGCCAGCCTTCTTTATCAGGTTGTTGAGCCTTTAGGTCCCTTACTCTGACGCTGCTGCCCCAACAGATGATGGCAGAGGAGATGAGACTCTAAACAAAAGACTTATAGAAGATCTACAGCATCGTTTTGCAAACCTTGAACGATTTTAGCTTTCTCAGGAAGTGAAGTATGCCCTGTCCCTTCTCCTAGATGGCTTTACTGTTGCGTCCCCACTCCAGTCTGTTGTCCAGATAAACACCAAGGTATTTGTATTCCTAAACCATCTCTACTTCTTCTCCCATGAAATAGGGGTTGATCTGACCCTGTCATCTCTTTTGTTTTGTTCACATTCAAGATCAGATGATTGTTCCCACACCATGCCACAGAGCGTTCCACCAGCTCTCTGTACTCAGCATCTTCTCCATCTCTGATACAACCGACAACTGCAAAGTCATCTGAGTATTTCTGTAGATGACAGGACTCTGACTTGTACTGGAAGTATAAAGTGTACAAAGTTAAAAGGAATGGTGAGAGTACAGTCCCCTGTGGTTCTCCTGTGCTGCTTATCACCTGGTTAGACACACAGTCCTTCAGTCTGACAAACTTGGGTCTGTTCAGGTAGTCATTGATCCATGCGATTGCTCAGGCGTCCATCTGAGTAACCTGAGGATAACACATCTGAAGTCTGACTGGAAAGCTGTGTGTCGAAGAAAGGTGGGATGTCTGGTTGGCTGTGTGCAGGAGGAGATGATGGTGAGCTTGCTCCTGAACCGAACCTGTTGAAGAATGTGTTCAGCTCATTTGCTCTGAAATATATTTAGTAGGATGATGATGACGATAGGCGTGACTGTAGTCTGCCAGAAGAAAAGCAATGAGTAAATAAGCCAGGCTTTTAACTGACAAGTCCTGAAAGAGATTTTTTACTTATATTGATACTATTAAATTTAAGCTTTTTTTCTGGTCGGATGCTCCATGTCTCAAAGAAAACGAAAAAAAAGTAACACAATGAATCTGTTAAACTATATTTCTGGGCCACATTACAGAAACTGTGATGAAGATGTATACAAAATAAGATCCCCTCATGTTTAGAGCAGATATTTAAGAAGGTACTTACAGCTTTGTCAGTTTAATTTTAATCTCCATGTTCCTGTTTGTTTGTTTTGATCTGTCCCAGTGTTGGGCAATACACACACACACACACACACACACACACACACAAAATATCTGTTGCGTCATAACTTTGGAGATCTGAGACAGTCCTCTATGGTTTAGAGAGAAACATCGTTTAGAGCTTAAAGCAGAGAGACTTAGATGTAAACTATCTGTTACTTATATATATTGGTTTTAGAGAGTATTACTTTAGGTGTATAATTCCCTCTGACATAATCCTTTTTTGCCTTTAGTTCCATCTGTACATGTGCAGTTTATACATAAACACCTCTTTTATTGGCTTTTGATGCATTTTAGGACAGGTGATATTCTAACACAGAAAGCCATGCTTTGTTTATTGCTCATAATTGCACTCTTTGAATAAACCTTTATTAAAAGGAAATACTTGTAAAACCGTTGCAAAACAACTTCACCACAATAACATTTTTATTTTACATTAATGGAGTGGTGAAGTAAAGATCCTCAGGATCAAAACAATTTTTGCCCCCTTTGCTTTGAAATTGTCATGGTTTATGTAACATTAATTATGTTGGCAGCGTCTGTCAGCGAGGATTCTGAAAAAGTTAGTTGCTATCCGGTTTGATCATTTCTTCTGGTAGAGCAAATTCAGCCACTAACCAGTCCTTTTTCCCTCAGTGGTCCACAAACCCGCTGTTATCAAGTTCCCCTTCCAGACGCAGATCTAATTAAATAAATCTGTTGAAATTTTCACTGTTGTGTGCGGCTGAATTTTGGGTCCCGTCTTGATCGTTATATGATTAACAGAGTTTTTGTACAGTTTAAGATTAAAATGAAAAACCTTATAGCCTGCAATACATCTGTCAACAATAAGGTTTTCACCCATGGGAGTCCGCTGTATATAATACGACAAAAAGATTCTTGTTTCAGAAATTTGTGTCACTGTACTCATCGTCAGATGTGGAATATCTGTTTAGATATAACGTAACCAGCCGGCTAAGACATCAAAATCTTAGACATTGAATAATAATTTAGAAAAAAGGTTCACTATATATTATACTGTCTTACCTAATGCCAATTATGTAGAAGTGATTGTTTCAGTAGCACTGGATACTCTCTAGCTAATTGGTAGATGTGTGAACGCCTAATAATAAATCAATGCTTTATTGCATTATAATAAGAATGTTTTTGTACTTTAAGTACAGTTAATCAGTGGCCCAAAGAAATCTTATCGACAGTAAATACAACTTTTATTTTTTACAAAATCTGAAAAAAAACATTACACAGATACAAGTGTTGATCATAGGATAACTAACCAGGAAATGAGCACATAAACTGTTTTGTGTGTCTTTAGTTGCACTGTGTGCTTCTGTCCTAAAAGTGCTGTAAGGAGACTAACAGACTAAGCTGGCCCTCGCCAAATTAAATTGGGTTAATTTCGCAATCTCTCTTGATTTCTTTCAGCAAAAGCAGCAATTATTTTGTACCGTATTTACTGATGTTACCAGATGTACTTGTTGCATCTGTGTTGGATCTAATCAGCTGAAAAGCAGCTCTGAATCTGCCATGTGGCCGGCCAAGAATAGGAAGAAAAAAAAATGTGGAGGAAGTTGAAAATCAGGTTAACAGGCAGAGCTGACTCACAGCCCACCCAGCCCACATTACATCTTTAACCTCATCACCTCACTAATTACCAGACAGGGGGGTCCGCCCCAGCCTTATAGTCTTTGCTCAACAAGCACAGACTCCTTATTTGAGGTCAGAACAAGGCTTGCAGCTTGTGCAGGTAATAAGAGACTGTGTCTTTATTTGAGTTTACCCCTGTAGTTTTCAGCGTATGGCTGCTTCTTCAAATAAACACTATGGTTCTTCTCTACACATCAGAAACAAACTACTCCACCCAAAGGTCCTCCCAGCCTCAAAGATAGAATACGCAATCATAGGCAAGAGGATGGTACTTGTACTGTAATAATGACTGCATTTAACCAAAAATCAAAGATTTCTGTCAACATTGTTAAAACAATAATAAACCCCTTTTTCAATAACCAGAAAAAGAGAACTACTGGGTAGCAGTAAAAATAGAAGTTACCCTTTATATGTTTTCATATTTTATAAAGTTACAACCACAAACATCAATGATTTTAAATTGATATCCCCCAGATATCCTGTAATACCAATAATCTTTAGATAGTATGAGTAATTCATATCTAAATAGGAAAACATATGGTCTTTGAAGGCATCAAAGGTTTGTTAGACAACATAGAGGGTTTGGGGAGAACAATATATAAGCTTTCAGCATCAACCAGAGCATGATTAAACCCATCAAAAAAAAATGAAGTGCTTAGTGGTGGATACCATGGTGGTAAACCTGCTTCATTGTTCCCTTCAATTAAATTGTTTTTTGTCAAAGTATGTCCATATGCTCAAATGGCCTAGTAGTCGAAATCCAGAATTATTGATAATATGGGAAAATGTAACATTTGCTGTTGACAGATATTCTCTCTCATATATAACATAGATCGAGCTTTTAAAAAAAGTAGAATGGGATATAGTGTCCATCCATACAATTGAATTCTAGTAGAGATGTTTGCCCAAAAAGGACTGACGATTAAATTGCAATGAAAATGGTCTCTACATATTGTTTACCCAAGAAGGCTGACTAGATATCCCCAGCAGAGTTTTCAACATTTTTCTTATTTTGTAAATTGTAAATTTTGCTAAACTATTTTGTGATAGTATATTACATAACATCCCTAATAAACAGACAAATTTTGAGGTTGTTAGTTGATAAAGTGAGAAAACGTTAGAAGCGAATGAATACTTGGGAAGTTAGAATAAACCGTTGAGTAAATAATAATAAAGATGCCAGCATCCATCTGTAGGTTAACTCGCATCTTGCACTTTCTCTATTTTGTAATGTAATTTGTGATTATACTTTTTCTTGGCATCAACGCAGTGTTCATGTTTTCAGCAGCTATGAGATTTAGATGGGCATAAACCACACCACTAGGTCTGCCCAGAGAATCTAGACTCTGTTGTGGCCGGCTAAATGGTTTTCAGACTCCACCTACATAAAAAAGAGCAGCCAGTGGAAGGTGTGGACCCGTTCTGCTCTAAATAAGAGTCTGTAATTTCATCAGTTAACAGTGCTGATGACTGACAGCGCTCACATGCTCTTCCTGTTTCCAAATATAAACTCAACCCCCTTGCTAAAAGATTAAACCAATTTAAATCCTGCGCTCTGCAACTTCCCAGCAATAGAAACATAATCTGTCTTTATATTCACACAATGACCTGCCAGCAGCATCCGGCAGCCGACTAAACCTCCCAGTGACTTCAAACACCGGCTCACTATCAAACACGCAGTTGTCTGCATTAAATTTGCTTTAGGAAGATACATATTTTAACAAATAAACCATAATCCAGACTAAATATCATTCATTCTATCTCATTGGGATGGATTTAAAAAAGGAGCTTCTCCAATATACAAATCCTTCTTTAAACGACCCAGTCTAAAATACTGATCCAGCTGAGCCGCTCACTTTACAATACTGAGTGATGTGACATGCACAATACTTGCACCTGCAATTTTCTAAAGATACTTTTTCTGGTTTGCTGATGCGTTTGAATAATTATGAATCCATATTCTATCATTTGCAACCTTATTATTCTTTAACATGAACGCACTTATCACACATTATCTGGTGCTGTTTTCACAGTATTTAAAAGTAACATGTGCCGTTCTCTACAATAAAGACAGTGACAACACGGAAGGACATAAGCTAGGAATTTAGAGAACCTGTTGCTACACATAAATACGGGTAGGATAATAACATTTCCAAACAATTTTAATTCAGTAATTTAAATATAGAGAAAAGATGAAACATTTGAGGCGTTTGGAAGACTTCCTATGAGAGGAGATTTTATAATGGGGCAGACAGTGTAAGGTGTGCAAATATAGTTATCTAGAGACTATAAAATACTGTTCTTAAACCTTATAAGCATGTTGTAATAAAACAGCCCTGTTGCATATCTTTGATATTATTGCTATTATTGCATTGAAGGAACTTTTTCACAATACCTTGTGCACACAAGCATCCTCCCTCAATCTGTTGTATATAATATATTGGACTGATTTATGTGTGCTTGTACAGAATAAAAAAATGTATAAACGCAGTCTGCCATAATGATCTTAAGATCTCTAGTGAATAAATTATGCAAAAAAAAAGCAAAGGATTTTATTTGAAGGAACAACTGATTATTTTAAAATGAAATACGAGATACCGTAGCTTTGAATACAGATGGCATTAAACTAAACCACGTCTTGCGAGAACCAAAACTACTAAGGGAGTATATGTACTCTGAGGGAGAAATTATTAAAAATGAACTGCGGGTGTGATTGAGAGAGACTGAGAGACCAAGACCTGCTGGAGAAGAGGAACAACAGAAACTTCTGTACCTTCAACTGGGTTGAAGGTACAGAAAAATAAATTAACTTTAAACAACCAAAGATTAATCATGTCATCTGAATTACAAATGAAATTCACTCTAAATGTCACTCTAAATCTAAACCATCATTCCCAAATGACTAGCCCTTGAATCACTATTCATCATTAGCACAGTTACTTGCAATGTTCACTTTTATACAGTGTGAGATTTGTGTTCAGGATCAGATTTGTGTTCTCCATCATTTTGACACGGTCTGACAGTGACTTTATAAAGAGATTTTGGAGCTGTATTGCCAGAAAAGAGCAAATGCTTTTATTAATTCATGCTGCTCATATCTGGATGAATAATGTAACAAAAGTGTTTAACTTGTCCAAAGAACCGATTAAGCAGAGAAGATTGATCTCTCCTTAGCATTCAATCAAGATGTTAGTCTTGTATGAATCTGAAATTGAGATTTCAGAGGATATGTTGAGGAGCTCTCATAAAAATAGACAATTTCAATATTCCATGTCCAACAGAAGGTCACAAGGTTAAGTACTCTGAAACAATGAATTACTTTTAACATTTCTATCCTTATGACTTTTACAAGAAAATAAAGGTCATGTGATCAGTGATGTCATGTTTCCAGATAACCCACATTTGTGCCTTGGTTTAAATGTTGGTTCTAAACAAAAAATAAAACCGCTGTGCGTTTTAACGTTAACAGATTGGCAGTAGGCTACGGTGGAGCAGATCTGGTCATGGACACAGTAACATGAGACCAAAGTGGCCCCATCGGTCGCCCGTTTAATCCAGGGTGCCGAGGACCCACCAAGCAGTCTTCAGGGCTGAACTAACACATATACAGACACACAGCAGATTGGAGGACCCATGATGGTTCGCAAGAGAAGGTAGCCCAAGGCCAACCTGAGAGATAAATAGGCAACCTGAGAGATAAATAGGCAAGCACAAACACAATCACACATTCCCTCTCTCATGTACAAACACAAACATACATTCACACTCACTCACTCATAGTAAATTCAAACAAAACTAGACGCCAATTACTCTCACTCCCCATGAAAACTTTAGTTCTCTCCAAGATCCAGGTAACAATAACCCAGAGTGGTAATCAGTCACCAGACCCAGAAAGTATTTTTTTTCCTTCTGGGTGGAGAAAGGCAGATTGGCAGAATGCCAGCTATAGCCATCTGGAGCAAGGCACCACCCAAACGACCCCCCACTCAAATGGGGCAGAAAAAAAAGGGAGGTCCACATTTTTGGCTCGAACTTGCCAACATAAGCAGCCTAACCCATGAAAAAACAGTCACAGCAACACGCTCCAATCCCAACCCAACAAACCATTACAGAAATTAAATCTCTGCATGCTTTGTTTTATCTACCAGGAAAATGTTGATTTGGAATCATCGTACGAATGGAAAATCCACCTGAGTCCAAAATTTACAAACTAGCTTCTGATTGCTTACCCGCTAAATGTATTTCATATTTTGTTTAATTACATCTTTCTCCAGCACTGTAAGGATTTCCAGAAGAAGAGGGCACTCAGGAGGGACTATAATTCTGGATTAAGCTAAATGGATGTATGGACATATTTCTCTACTGCAGATAAAGTGGCAGCCCAACCTGCTTCATGTATCATATGATGATGATGATTGGCCCTCTTTTTCTTCTCCTATTTTTCTTTGCTATTACCGCATTTTACACACTATAAAGGGCACCTAAAAACCTTAAATTTTCTCCTAAATTTGTCTCAACGGACCTATCTAAGGAGCAATAATTGTAAACGTGTGCGTATGAATCTCGGGTACGCGCGCTCGCTCAAAGGTGCTCGAACACGCACTCAACTATGACAAACGGCTACAAACGCCCACTCAGCTCACTCTGGTCGCGCTCGGCTCAGTGTCTGCGCTCGCAACTCTACATTATATGTAAATGAGCCGCGCTCCCAGCTAATCAAAGACTGGCCTTTTTCATCAAATCCAAATACACAAAGTTGATTCACTAACATTTCAGCAGAGTTGCGAGCACAGACACAGAACTGAGCGCGACCAGAGTGAGCTGAGTGAACAGTTTGTCAGAATTGAGCACATGTCCAAGCACCTATGAGCGGATGCGCCTGAGATTCATACGCACACGCTCAAAATTATTGCTCCTTCATATAGCTCTGTGCGCGCAAACCTGGTGGCACAAAAATCACGCCATACTACTGTAGGGTCTACTCTATGCGCCTTATAATGTGGTGCGCCTTATATTGCGGAAAATACGGTGGTTTAAATATATAGTATCTACAATCTTCTGTAGATCAGATTTAAACAATTATAGAACTTGGTAACAACAAAATCATTATTGATTACAAATGTTACAACAAGTGATAAAGTTGGGAGCTACTGCTTTACTAAAAGAATATTGTGTTGCTCTATTGACCAAAGAGGGATTTGGCCTACATCTAGAAAAAACTACAAGAATCTTTGATTTTCACCTAAGGCATGGCAGGGTAGGTAAAGCAATAAACTCAAGACAAAACGGAAACCGCTTTAAGATATGAAATTGGGTTTTATATCCCAGCAACCAAACAATTTATAACAGCATAAAAAAAGAAGAGTTCATACATTTGTGCGCCGCGGTGTGTGACGCAGGAGTCCATTTATATAATCTGTATGTGTCATAGAGCACAAGTGAGGTTAATGTGTATTTGTGATGTGTCTCTGTGTGCGCTCAGTCATCTTGCCTGTAGCAGACATATGACCTTGGCTTTCCCTGTTTAGAGCCTCTTAAACGTTTGCCGAAGCTGTAAAGGATGTGACAGTATAGAAAATAAAACACTACTGACCAAGGTCCCTAAAGAAACAGAAAGGCTTTTCAGGCTGCTCAGATCACATCCTTCTCTGCTTCGTTTTTGTTTGGTTACATTTTCAGAGCTGTTCTGCAGCTACCGCCCACTTTCACTCTGGACGTCTGCTGACCTCTGTCATGTTTTTTTTTCTGTAAAGGAGGGCGATTGAAAAACATGCCAGTTCAAGCTCAAGCTATGTTTTAGGTTGGAAATGCTTCTGTGTTGGTTGTTTGTTTTATTTTGAAAACACTTCTTGGGTTGATATCTTTTCCACGGAAAACTTTGAATTAAAATGTATTTACTTAGCTGTGTCACCTTGCTAGAATTACCTTTTGTTTAAATAAAATAAACATCCGAGTGTATTGTGTAACATAAATGTACATAATAACAAATTCATATGTGTCTATGCTTTGCCATCAGACATAAAAAACAACTTTTCCCACTCAGAAAAAACAAACAAACAAATAAAACAAAGCAACGATGGCACTTATGAATCTTCAGTCAAAGGATATGGATGAGGATTAAAAAGATTCTCTTGGAAGACCTTAGATGTTAAATTAGTTCTTTATCTAACCTAAACTGTTTAATGATTGTTAAAGGAGACAAACATACAGCTGTTTAGACAAAAGGACATGAAGCATGGTTGGATAAGTCAAACTCTGGCTTTCATATGGAGTAAGATTGCTGTCAAAAAGGTGTATGCACAACTCTAACATTTGTATTCAAAAAGTTCTTGTACCCAAAATTCTGCTGAAATATTTGTGAGTCTGAGAGTATGAATCTAAAAGCTGTAGGTGCAAAGTATTATGAATACGACTACGCACTCCTTTCTCTGTGGACAGAAAATCAACTTTGTGGGTACGAGTAAAATAATTGTTACGATGACTTCACGGGGTGGAGTAATCGATCCCCGAGTCCATCAAACACAGCTCCAAATTTAAAGATGGCGGAAGACAGTTTACCGGGTGGCGCTACTGGCTCAGGTGAAGCAGCGCAAGTATATCAATATATATCACTATATAAATTTTATTGACATATAAATACAAATAAATACAAATTTTTGACAGCGATCTTACTCCATACTTTCAATCCTAAGAATATTGCAAGTGTCAATCATGGTAGTGGTCGCAAGATGCTGTTGGGCTTTTTCACTACTAATGTGTAATTTTACCTCCAAAAAGAAGCAAGATATTTGTTTGAAAAAAGTAGAACCCAAATAGGCATGAATCTAGATTGGTAATGGAATAAAGCAGGTTAATGCTAAGCTTTGGTCAAGGTCGTTCTTGGTTAATACTCTTGTTACTCTTCATGCGTGTTATCATGTTTTATGTATGACATTATTTATAGTTTATTTTGCTTTCCTAACATTATTTCTGTATATTTAAAGTTCCACATTGAGCTAGCACATATTTGTTTTTGTACATTTTCACTTTAAAGTTTTGAACTGTTGGGTGAACTTTAAATGCTCCTTTGAGATTTTTACAATACAGTTAAAGTGACTCAAAACGGGTCTTTAGGACGTTTCTATTTCTCTGATATATTTTTTATTTTTCTTTCCTGGACAGGGCACTTGTGAAAGCAGTAAAGTTTAGCAGACATCCCACTATTGCTGCCATGCTGGCACCATGAACTGCCTTCATAGATGGAGAGAACAGATAGACAGATGGGGGACAGGAGGAAGGCTGACACACATGAGTGATGAGAGGGTATAGAGATGGAGACTTTGAGGACAAGCCAACATAAAGTCAGAATAACATGGAGCTCTTTCAGTCTGAGAAGAAATTACAGGGGAGAAAAGTGAAGAGGGTGGAGGAAAGACTGTACATGGTCTTTAATCAGTTGTACATAGGCTAAATAGGGCTAAAGTCATATAGTTCACCTCATTTACCATAAGTAGACAGTATACTGCTAGTTAAATACCACCTACATATTTTAGCTCTGGGTTTTTTACTTGAAAAACCTTGAGCTTCAGCAGATGAAATGCCTTAAACTGTGAACAAGATGTATTTTTAACACTTCTACTCTGAAAAAGAAACTAAGACAGCAATAGCTTTAGAGCTCAGGGGTCCAGTTGAGAAAAAAAATATTGTTGCAAAAGCCATATTGGAAATGTTTCAAATGCAGAAAAATGTGTACATGTTCGGATAATGCCAGACTCATGAGTGAAAACACAGGAGCTACTGTATATAAGGAGGTAAAAAATGTCATGAATGAAATCACAGACACCTGCATCTTTTTCTGTCAGCCTTTTTTGGCCTTAGGATATACATTTACATTCCTTATATCAATCTTAATTTTAATAATTAAACACAAAAATTATAAAAGATATACCTTAAACTGTGAAAAATCTGGAGCTCAATCCCCAAACAGAAAAAACAATCATAAGGATGCCACATGGAAAAAACTTCAAATCTAATCAAGTATTTGTGTCCACTTTCAGCACAAATATTTTAGCACAATTGCAGCAATACAAACATAAGTTGTAAATAAATGTTTAGCTATTTATAGTAGTTTGTTTTAAGTCACCTATACTTACATCTGACCACTTATCACTATGCTACTTTCCTATTTTATCGTTCGGTGTAATTTAGTTACCGTTATTTCAACTGTCAACTTTCTTATCTCTAAGTGTTCTTCTCTCCATAGTTGCTACACCTTGACTGGTTTCTGTCGGCTGAGAAAGCCAGTTGATACTTTCTAAATAGAGTAATCCATGGGATGCAAGATTCAGACCATTTTTGAATCCCTGGTTTCAAATTAAGAACCAAAGCCCACAAATATCAAAGGTCGTTTAAGGTTTGCAATTTCTGATTGAAATGCCAGCAGGCCTCCACTCAACTTTTCAAAGCAAGCATATTGTCCCTGCTTCACAGCTCTCAGTGGACTAAAGCACAGCATTTCAGTTTTGAGATAGAATATCTGTGCTGCCTGCAGTCTTAATTACCTCTGTATGGCTGCTTTGAGAAAAGCTTTCTATCTGATTGTGAATCTGCTGCCAGTGGTGGTAACAATAAACTATTCAGGCTTCTGTGAGAGCACCTACCACCAAGAGCAGGGGGAAATGAGAGGGATGCACTTGACTGTGAAGTCTAAGCTTAAATATAGGGGAAGGAATTGATGATGAATAGGGAGAAGCAAAGACGTGTGAGGTTTACTGTCAACATGGCTTTTCATCCAAACATGCATCAGAGATCTATAATAGAAAGTCATCCTGAGGGAAAAGGGAAGTCACTAGTTGCTGTAATTTTCTGCTAAACTAAAAATAAAAGTATGAAAAATGTAATTATCTTCTTTGTACAAAAAGGCCTCAAAAAAGTTCCCAAACCCTTTGAACATTGAGCTTTTTAAGTAATCTATCTATCAATCATTTTGTCCAGATAATAGCAATACAACATAACTATTTTCAAATTAAAGCCAAACAAGAGACATGTGGAAAGAAATATAAAATTACCATTTCAATGGATCAAAGACAAACTTGTTATAACTTACAAAGCAATCCTCCAAATGGTGATCAGAGAGAGTTCGAATGAGTACAGTATAGTAACCAAAAGCTTTTTCAAGGCCAGGCTGATGTGAGTGTTATAATAACCAACTTTCTGCTTTCTTTTCTGTCTCTGGTCTTTTGCTCTGCAATTAACTGGTGCACTTATGCACTGCTGCTCTGTAGCACCATGAAGCTGATGTCATGTGTCATTTCATATGCCTACATATATGGTTTGCCTACAGGCAGAGAGTGCCAGATTTTTCAAACCCATTTTTGAGTTAGTATCCAGGCGATCCTTTCTTGACTTGAAATCTGGGAAAAGACCATACATTCCCCACATCCATGGAGCCCACAGACCTGCCTGTCTGATTCTGCCCCCACTGTTCTGACCTTGGTTCTGCCCCAATACTACCAGTCTTCACATAGCACAGATCTGTCTGCCTGTTTCTGCCTCAATGTCTCTGAACTTGTTTCGGTCCCACAACCATGAAGCCGTGTCTACCTCACAGACATGCAAGTCTGATTCTGCTCCTTATTACAGGATGCTATCAAAACATACCGTCTCAGTTCTTCTTTGACCAACAGTGATGTCATCATTGTCAAACCTGTGAGCTCCCTTCAGTAAGAGAAGCCAATATTCAGGATATTTGGATTTTAAAAAGGTTAATGGCTTTTGTTTAGTTTGCCATTATCACCAGAGTGCTCCACACCCCTTAACCTATATTTTTTTCTCTCCGTATTCGATCTGCTGCCGGTTTTCTGTTATCCACTTGCGTCATTCAATAAATCTTTTAACTATTCCAATGTGTCTCTGATTGAAATACTTTGTCCTCGGTGTCAGAGCAACATTTTATGGCCAATCAAAGCAGTTTTTCAGGAAGGGGAGGCGCAAAAATATTAGCAGGTGACATTTGATAAACTACAGTGAGGAAAAATGGTCATATTTGTTTATAAGTCACAGTGGGAAATAGGCTTAAATGGACATGTGCATTGAAAGGACAACGTAATACTGGTGTTACCAGAGCCAGTCAAAGAAAGGGTACAGAAGTTGAGACAATAAAGGTGCTTTAAACAACACAACAGAGCACTGAGTCAATTATAGGCACATTAGTTGGTGTTTTTAACTCATTGCATAAGCTATGGTGAGGTGTAGCAGGACAGAACAAATTTATGGATTTCAGCAGCAAAGACCTTTATGTAAATCCCTGATTCTTCAAAATACAGCAGGTTCGAAAATAATCACTGAATGCCATAGCTTCAACCAGCTAGAGGAGAAGCTGTTTAACAAAAAATAAAAAAAGAGGTGTATTTTTTTCTTCTTTCTTCTTTGCTTTAAGGTGAATCAGCTGAGATGGTTCGGGCATCCCATCAGCACACCTCTAGGGTGCAACTCTTGGCTTTCTAGGTCAACCCTGCATTAGACCCAGCACTTGTTTGGAGAACTATGTATCCCTCATTGCTGTATCAATGAAATCCTCCAAAATGTTTTAGCGTTTAAAACTGCTGAAGTAACATCAAACATGGTTAAACTACTTTTATTTGCTTGTGTGTGTAATTTTGCCTTTTACGAGGGACGAAGACACTTCCTTGGGTGGTAAATGGATTTAAAGATTAAATTCAATTTCTTTAATGCTGAAAAAATGGCTTTGATTATCTACAAGTGGTACTAAAAGCTGCAGAATACCTTACAGCTGGAGCTAATTTAAGAACTCACTAAAGGACTCCTTTTTTTATTACATTGTTACTCATCACCATTTACTTTCAGATTTCATCTTGAAACTTTCACAGTTGAGCACCTCAAAATTAGCCTGTCTTATTAAAACTGTATACTACAGCAAAGACCCTTGGGTCATCTAACCAGAAATTATTAGCAGAAATTATTATTTTTATAAATACATTTAAAATATATAAAAATCAACATAAAACTAAATTAATAATAAATGCAATATGAAAAAATACAATACTATAATAAAAAATTACACGACAGATTGAATAATTAATAACTCCATTCCTTGTATGATATTCAACTTCAACCGTATACGTCGTAATATGTCAATACAATTATTACTCGACATTAAACACACTTAGATATTTCCGATGTTTCTGCGTATGCTTAAAGGCTGAGAAACCAGATACTGCACTATCAGGTGTCCCAGAGGAGACCCCAGTCAAACCCCAACCTGCCGATCAAAAGGATCGGCCAACAATAAACCTCCTTCCTGGCTAATTTAACAAAGACCCTCTTTGTTGCAGGGATGAAAGAATAAGGTGAATAGGGAGAAGTAAAAACTCTCCTTTACAAAAAGGACTATTAAGTGGGAAGGGAAGGGGGGATTGTAAGAAATGAAATAATTTGCGTACACGACTCAGAACAGGCAGAATAACATCAAGCCACACCAGCCAATCAGAATCCCATATTACGCCTTCTGGCTGGTTCTGAGATATTAATCGTCAGTGCTCTCGGCTTCCAAATAGTTTAATGAGGCTACTTATTTGAAAAATTACATATTCAAGAGTGACACTTGGAAAAAAGAAACACACACACACACACTCAAACATTAACACACTCTCATCAGGGAGACTTGTGACTAACATAGCTTTAATTAAAAACATATCAAACAGAAGGTGAGTTAAGCAATCAAACTGGCAAATGAGGACATGTCGTGCATGGCAGAGTGACAAGGTTAGTCTGAAGATCCTGTTTAAGGATGTGTGCATATTGGAAAAACTGCTTTTGATCTGAAGCCAAGATGTATAAAAAATAAGCCACATCAGCTAGCGCAAGTGTTGATTTGGCTAAATGCAAAGGATTACTTTAACACAGAGATGATTAGGGTAATGTGGGAAGAGTTGGGCTACAGGCCCAGATCTTAGTCCACAATGAAAAGCATGAAATTCCTCTTCATCCACATAGAGCAATGACCAATTCCTCATTTCTTTATACTTTGTGGAATGAAAGCTAACTTTTGTTTGGTTTTATTTTAAAGTTTTGCTAATCAATAATTGTTCAGTCTTGCTCATTGGCACAATAACTTTTTCTTTGGACTTTGGCTCGAAAGTTCAGCACTTGAACAAAAGTTTTGTTGTCTTTCTTTTTTTTTCTGTCTAAGTCACTCAACTCTGACCTGAATCCCCAATAAAGAACTGTCTTCTAACTGCAAACTCCTTGTATAAAGACCTAAGGTGGAATTTAACCCAGAGCCTTCTTGCTGCAGAAAGGCTACCTACTGTGCCATTGTACAGCCCACCCAACACGATGTTAGCAGAAATTAGCAGATTTTGTTAGTTGAAGGGTGATACAATTTTCATCTCAAATTTTATTGTTAATTTCCGCAGGAAAAAAATGTTTAGATACTGCTGATACATTTATAAAGCTATTTAGTTTAACATTCTTCTGTTATCTTTTATTTGTTATTCTTTCTCATTGTTATAAAATAATGAATTAAAAAGGACCCAAAACTTATTTCAACGCACAAACTTTACCCAAAAGGCCTTATTTTGTTTAAAAAAGGGCAACATATGTTTTTATTCTGATAAACTAATAAAAGTGGTTAAGAGGGAAACTTGGTAAGCCTTTCATGCCAAGACATATTGATCTCTCAATTAAAAAGTTAATGAAGTTGATCAAATGACCTACATACTAATATACAAGGTATATATGTAAATATAATACATCATTATTCTTGTAAGTTATAAGTGCACCAAAATATATGCAGTTGGGGAATGTGTGTATAAACTGAGGGAGCCAGGAGTTGAGTTTTATGTTTTAATGCAGTTAGTAAATGTGATTAGAAAGGTCTGTTTTGTTTCAGTAACTAGCATGCCCACATATATCATGTTTCAGGGGTTGTTTTTGTTTCAAATCTAACGAGTTAAAGGTGTTTCAAACTTGTCTCAAATTAAATGACATTGCTTGTTGGTTTTACATTTTGTTTCATTATTGTGAGCTTAGTAAAAAAAGGTGCATGTTCTACAACTTAAAGTTATTTTTTCGGAAAGTTAAAGAGCTCAACAATGTCAGAATCTTACAGTTTTCTTTTTACATGTAATGTGTAAGAAAACAAACTGTCAGACATGTTCCTCCAGCTGACAGGTCTAATGAGGTCTACTGAAAATGCCAACCTCTCACAATTTACAAAAATACTTTAGCCTGCTTGTACATGCAACTGTATTTACTAGGTTTTAAATTGAATAACTGCACAAAATATGCTGGACAAATCAACAAGTGACAAAATCATTTTTGCAGTACACCGTACGGCTTTAAAAGCAAAAATGTTCATATCCTCTTAAGTTGTTCCCTCCAATAACCCCTACTAAAATGTTATGTAACCTATTGCCTTGAGAAGATGCCTAATTAGTAAAAGAAAAAAAAGCCCACTAATTTAAATTTTTGGTTAGAAATGATGGCTGTAAAATAGCATCACATATTAGTGAACAAACAGCATCACAAAGACCACAGAAACAGTGTGGACATGTCAGTTATAAAGTTTTAGAAAAGCTTGGACCTTAGTGAGATTATGTAACAATAATCAAAGCTTAGAATATCTGAACACAGTTGAATCATTTAAAGATGGGAAACATGAGCATGGCTCAGTGGCAAACCAACCAATTTACATTAACAAACCACCTGGGCACTTGTCAGAGAAGAAGTCAAAAGTGTTAATGTATAAACTTGCAGACTGTCCATGCATGAGCCAGGCGGAGAGAGTGAGCATGTCTGACGACTCACTGCTGGATTATGCAAATACGAGTCAAATGTTTCACCCAGGCAGACCCAAGGTAAGATTTAGGCGCGGCTGGAAGACACGCACACGCTGGACCAGGCAGTAGTTTTATGCAGTCAGACTGTTTCCCCGAAATCCAGTGTAGGTCGGACAAAAAGCAGGAGCACTTCTGTTTTATTAGCGTTTATAAGCCTGTGCAGCTGGAGACTACCCCCCCCCCCCCCCCAACCCACCCTGCAAATGGTTTCTGATACACCAACACAAAATAGGAGAAAGAAAATAAATTTGCACCGCTTACTTGTTGGAAATTCTTTACCCCGTAGGAGCTTCGGTTAAATAAAGACTCCTCGGTGCGTGGAGACTCCACAGAGCCGCTGGTTCTCTGCAGATCGTAGTGCGAGACACGGAGCGCCGGAGCTCCTGGCGGTCTGACTGAGCGGCGGGCAGAGAGCTCGCTTCAGCACTTCACCGCTCTGAACAGCTCCCGCTGACGTCACCTCATGGCCACTGCGCCACGCCCACTTCTCCTAGCGACCACGGTCGTGACGCCTACCATAGTCGAAGAGGGGAGTGGCCAAAATGTGCACTAAAATCGAGCCCTCAGCAGTTTTCTTGTCTTCTTCTTTTAATTTTTTCCCCTTTCTTTTTTGGTGCGTTGGAACGTATGTTACAGTATAGTTCATTATGACTACACAAACATCCGGGGGTTGAAATTGCTTTTTTTGTTTGAAAACTTTTTCCGCCCACAAAATAAGGCTTTAATGACATTTAAGTATTAATGTGGATTTTAGGATCTTTTACTATTACGGTGCACGCCTTCAAGTTAGAGGAGTCATTTTTACCTTCACCAGTATAAAGAGAGGCACAACAAATCTGTCTGCAATCTATACATATGTCTTTCTTATAGGTCTACATGATATATAAGGCATTAGTAGTAAACATTTTATCTTTTTTTCAGTAACTATAGTTGTAAGGAGGCTATTAGTTCATAAATTACTACAAGGTGTTAGTAACAATCACAAAATTAAAATCAATAAGTCCCAGAAACAAATTTGTGGAATAGGTTTTAAACATGTAAATTGACATTAGGTACTGGGTGGGAAATATTAGCAGCATGAAATTAGCTGCATGGACTGGACCAAACGGATTTTAATCCAAAATCCAAACTGCATAAACTTATCTTCAGTTAGTTTCATAGATTGCCATTTGATTATCTGGGCTAGAACATAACTTTTCTTTTTCTAGGTTCAACAGGTTTAAATGCCTGTGTGTTTTTCCTTGCTCAAAATCCCACGCTTAGTTAATCCTAAAACTCCGGTTAAGCATTTAATGGCACATTACCCCTTTCTATTAACTATTAAAAAACAGGCCAGTTTAATATGCACTCGTAAATCAATTCCTGTTTTATAGGCTGCAGCATTCAAACCATGGTCCTTTCTTAGATTACGTTGTTTAAGGAACAATAATGAGCAATTTAAAATAGAATCATCCAGATAACCAAATAGAATTTCATGGGCATGGATAAGGCAACAAAGACCAACTATTAAAATAAGAGTCTGTTAATCTCTTTTTTTTGCATGACATATGACAGTAACCCTGATTACTGTAAACGCCTATTCCATTCTGCTACCGCACAGAAGAAAAAGAGATACATCAACTTCTCTGATTAATGCAATGTTTCATCCCTAAACTGCAGAGCACAGTTGAGAACTATGACTTCATCATCTGCTAATAGCAAAATGTTAGACACCTCCCTGTCAATCGCATCATCTCATCCATGGACACTCATAAACAGGACCGATGATGAGATGCTGCCCTGGGCTTCCTGGCTGGACTAATTCACATTGTGTCAACAATAATAACTGTTTTAATCAGTGCATACATGAAAGGCTCAAAATGCTTAACTACTTAAGAAGAGTTTTGGGATAAATTATTGAGGCAGTGCCAAAACAATAAAAGCTACAATGAAAATTTGTACTGACAAATCAAGAGAATAAAGTTAGGATTCTGGCTTGTTATGTTCTTTTTTTTCTGTCCTTGCATTTTCTTAATGATCATCCAATAAGTCATTCTTTGGTTAGATCATTCTTTGATTAGAGGGTTTTTAACTTTAATTTAGTCTAGTTTCATTTCTTTTACTCAGCTCATTTGATTTATTCCTCCTGTTTAGTTTGTGTCGTGGATAGATTTGTTCTCAATGCTCTCTTATTTGTTTACTCCTTCAATAAGCCATCTCCCTCTGTTCAAAACCCTGCCTTCTGCTTTACAGTCACACTTTATTGTAGCATTTGTAATTCATTTCTTTCAATTGTTCCAGTCACCCTCCCAGTACGTAACCCCCATTTCATTTAAATTTTTTTGGCTCTCTGCACTTGGACCCTTCCATAAAAAAATTACAGAAAAAACCTGGGCACTTCTTTTCATGTTTTAGATAAATAAATATTATTCTCCCATTTTGTTCATCACTGTTACTGTTTTATTGATCTGATCCACCCCTTCCCCAAATTGTTTAACAAATTACTTTACTTTTCGTGGCTTTTCTTTGTGTTGACCGTCTCACTGCTTGAAACCTTGACGATAGACAAGCAAAAAGCCTAAAGCTCCTCTTTCTGATGTTTTTGACTGTAAGTGCAGAAGTGTGAGACTCCTGGACTCTGTGAGGTGGCTGCTGTCTTTTCACCTCCCAACTGCAGAGCTTCATCATCCCTTTTAACGGGTTGTCTTGCTGTTGCCACCGGAACACAAATGCAAGAATTTATGCATTTTTTTTATGTCATTAATAGCCCGTTTCTGTTTTCAATGACTTCTGAATTTTAAGACTAGACAGTGCTTTTAGGTTTTGAATAGTCCATTAGCCTACTTTACAAATCATGTTCTTAATTGTATGTATTTTCTACCTTTAGCTTTGATATGCATAATTTTATTTAACTTTGAATGCTCCTGGAATACATACATTTCCCACTGATGTATAAGGGATATTTCAACTCCATTTATTGTATTTTGTACAGATACAGATAATGCTGGCTGGTTAATGAATAACCAAACTAGTTTTCAGTGGTTTTGTTTGAATTCGTTTTCCTGTATTAGTGCTACAGGCTTGACATTTATTAGTAATCCTGTTTGTATGAAAAATATGTATTGATGTATTGGACAATGAGGATTTGTGGCTGAATTCAAGCTATTTAAATGCAACTTTGTAAGAATAACATGAAAAAAACAAACAAACAAACAAACAAAAATATATTTTTTTGAAACCTTCAGTTGAAGTTTCTGGTAATGCTATAAGGAACCACAAAAGTACCTAATCCAGCTCAAATGCTTTGTACAGCAACCAAGAAACTATGCTCCAAAAATGTTTGACTACAAATTTTTAACTCTACTAAATATTTGAGCAATCTTACACTTGTGTAATAAAACGTGTTTTTTCAAGTGGACTTTTGTTTAATGATCCAGTGGTTTTAATACACACCTTCATAAAAAATGAAGCCAGCAGACTTCTGTAAATTGCTTTTGGAATTGATAGTTCATATTTGCAGTAAATTCAATGTGACAAGAACATCCCATAATGACTTCTCCATAGACCACCAAGGAAATGAGCACAAATTATTCACAATATTCTTCCTAGATAATGATGCACTCTGATACATTTCAAACTTTATTGATCTGAACATAAACAGAAGCATTTTACACTCAGAGGTTCTACTGTGACATGTGAAATGAAAGCATAATGTATTATGTAGGTAGTCAGAGGACGCAGGCCTTGAGAGCTTTTAGTTCAGTGATTCAGGAGCTGAGAGCCTGCAGGGTGACCTCCACAATCCTCAACAGGCCTGCAAACAGAAGCGGTAGGAGATTAGAGAAGACAGACGAAGAGAGCTGTAATAATAAATTTGGGACATGAGGGATTGTTGGGGCTTACATCATTGTGGCTGTGTGATCTGTGAGTCAGATAACGTCTAAGGTGATTTACAATTCAGAATGTGAGCAGCACCTGGCCTCAGTTAGTCAAAGAGGGGACAGTAATCCTTTACAAATGAATCCACATTATCAGACAAAACACTCAGAATTTTTCTAGATAATTCAAGATGAACAAATGGATTAGGAAAAGATAAAAGAAAAAATAATCTGGAGGGGAGAGAACTGTCATGAAAATTTAGGGAAATTTCCCAAAACCTAAAAGAATAATGCTGTAAAAAAGAAAAGAAAAAAGAACACAAAAGAATATATGATGTAGTGTTTCCTTTATTACAAACCACTTTAATTATCAAATATTACGGTAGAGGGAAGAAGAGGGGAATTAGAAGTATGAAACATCTCAGAAACATTTATAAATAAGACATTTAATTTTAGATTAGACAGAAAAAAACACTAGTTTAATTACAGTAATGAGGGTACATGCTAACATGGCTCACCTTTTTGGAACATGTATCTGAGTGAATTGATCTAAATCTTTAATTTGGTTTTAAATCATGAGTTATAGTACACTAATTGAATTATTTCAGTATAGAAAAAAACAAACATTTTAGGCCCCTTTTGATATATCAGAATCATTATGAGAACAATGCTCATTTCACTTGTTTGGACTTTGAAATTTGCTTGATAACCCGGTAAGCACATGGTAAAGAACAGTAATTACATCAAAAACAAGAAATGTGATAAGTATTCTGCTTTCTCAGAAGCCAATTGTCATCATGAGTACCTCAAAGCTCCTTTATTAAAATACATATTTAGAATACCAACATTTTCTGGGATTTAGATTAAACAGAGCCATCTTGCCAACTTTTTATCTTATCAACCCACATACTCACCCACATACCCATTGTGGACAAGCAGAGGAGTTTTTAAAGAGTAAGAATTATCTTTAACAAGCCTTCGGGACTAAAGTATGCTTTAAGGCTTATTAGTTATTCATCTGAAAGACTGTTAAAGGGCTCATCATGTGTTACCTTGTTCCTGTGCCTGCATGCTCGCCTCCTCAAATGATGTTTGCTCTTGACAAACCATCCAAAAACACTTCAGTGTGCTTCCAGACACTGTATGGCACATTAATGCAGATTGAAAATGCTGTTCTTAGCTCCTTAGCCAGATTGATCCTTCAGACAGTGGAGAGCTTTCTGTTGTGTACTAACTCTACCCTTACTAGCTAGGAGGTGAGCTAGGGGATGGGGCAGGTGGCTGTTGTTAACTGGAACTCTGAACAATGGCCATTATGCACTCTGTTCACCCTGGTGCGCTGTAAACCGACTACAGTTAGCTTATTTTTTTGCACTAACACACCAGATAAAATAAGATTCTGCTGAGACTATTTGTTAACAGAAGACCTTTGACAAGACAAATCTGTTGGAGGTTTTTGTTCTGCTGTATACAGGATTTTTGTTAAGCCATAACTATTTTATATGTTCTGGATACTTTTAAAGCCACATAGTTCGACTCTTAAAAACATCCAGGCATGTTATGTAAGCGTCTAATTTTTGTTTTTTGATCAATTCATAGGTCCTACTTTTCCAAAAAAGTGTTTTAGATATACATGTTATTTGTTTGTATTTATAAAAAATAAAAAAACATGTACAAAAAGAACTAAATATAATCAGCAATACATTTTGTAGGAATTGAGTTACAATACAAAGAAATGTTAGAGATGAATGGCTGGCAAACATACCCATGGCCTTTGCACAAAGTTGTCCATAATTGTCGTTAAAAAAATGCTTTCTGTTATGTAAACACATCAGCCTTACCAGGCTGCCAATCATAACCTATAACTGAGACTGGCTATTTTGGCTAGTATTTTCCGGATCCTCCGATGCTTCCCTGATTTGGTCATTTTAATCTAAACTAAAAAATGTTCATTTCCCATTTCATCCTTTTTCTGAAAAAGTGCAGAAAATCTGACATATTGTAATAAATATACTAAAGTATAAAATCTTTGTTAAAAAATGCTGAAATATTTAAAATCAACTACAGAAATGTGCTGAAGATTCATAAATAATTAGAGGTCTCTGAAAAAGCAAAACGGCCTGCAAAATCTACTTACAGAGCAAAACTCTCTAAAACATTTTTTTGAGAGTATTCCTACATATGTTTTAAGGATTTCTTCAGTTCCATTAGTCATATGGAACTTCCTGTTATAAAATCTCATACTTGTGTGGACAGCTTTAAGTTCCTGGGATTCCACATCTCCAAGGACCTGACCTGGAAGATCTACTGCTCCAAACTCATAAAGCACCTCTCCTTCATGAGGACCCTGATGAAGAACCATCTGTCCTCAGAGATCCTCATGAACCTCAACCATTGCATCATCGAGAGCATCCTCACCAACTGTGTCACAGTTTGGTACTGGAACTGCTCTGCCTCGGACCGGAAGGCGTTGCAGAGGGTGATGAAAACTGTCCAGCGCATCGCCAGGGTACCGCTTCCTGCCATCAAGCACATCTACAGGAAGTGATGTCTGAAAAGGGTTGGGAAAATCTTCAAAGACTCCACTCACCCTGCAAATACACTCTTCTCCCTCCTGCCCTCTGGGAGGTGTTATAGAAGCCTTTGGACTAAAACAACCAAGCACCCGAATAGCTTCTTCCCCACAGCTGTCATGCTTCTGAACACCTCCTGACACCAGAAACTCTAAGGACTGTACTCACCCCCTCCTCACCTACACAACACTGACATAGGAACTGTCCTCTCTCTCTCTCTCTTTCGCTCTCTCTCTCACACACACACACACACACACACACACACACACACACACACACACACACACACACACACACACACACACACAAGTTTGTATTTCTACCCATATTAGGATTTTGTATTGACTTCCATTTATTTAAAAAACTGCTTTTATGCCTAACCTGAACATATACCCTAACCCTACCCATTAGCAATATGTTCATAAGCCTAGCTTTAACCAACGTTAAATTCACACCACAACTTTAAAACTGACCTTTAACCCTAAAAGAGGGGTCCTCCATATTAGGACGAGGCTTTGGCCCCAATAAGGTCCATCAGTCTTCAAAAGGTTAGTGAATATGCCAAAGATGGTCCTAAATAGAATACCTTAACCAGTACACACACACACACACACACACACACACACAGACACACACACACACACACACACACACACACACCCAACACCGCTTACATGCACTTCTCAGCCATAACCATGTATATCTGTATGCAATCTGTATGAATGTTAATCCATATTTTATAATCCACACCAAATTTTATACCCATACTTTATAATCACAATACTGTATACATGTAAATAGACATTTTAATCCTGTATATCATTTTTGGATAGATGGAAACTACATTTCGGTACTTGTGACAGTGCAATGACAGTAAAGTTCAATTAGATTCTATTCTATTCTACGTCCCTGTCAGGCATGGATATCAGTTATTGCTAATTAAATCCAAATATTAAAATGAAGTGTGAGATGTAAGATACACATTAGTTGTTTTTTAATACTTTTTTATATATTAACACTTTTCAAAACATGAAGGCTTTTGTTATTTTTTAATGATTTTTGTACTTTGTGTGAAACACTTTAGATTATTTGTATATTAATCGAGTTTTTTGAATAAACTTGCTGAAACTTGATGTTTAGGCACCAAAAATCTGCAAAATGTGCGGTACACAGGCCGTTCAGCAAATCCTGATGTGTCGTGTGCTATCCATGAGTAAACAATTTGAACTCATGTCTAAATGTCGACAGAACTTAACAATTGACATTTGTTCTTGTAACTTTTCTCATGTCCCATCTTTACAATAGAAACCACCAATTATGACTAAAGATTACTGCTGTAAAGAAAGATGTTCTTTGCTGCTATAGTAAAACATCTTTAATTAAGATGATTTGAAGACAGCATTCTAAGTCAAATTTGTTTTTCTCTACAAGAGTCCGACCTACTGTTTAAGACGAAGGTTCGCTGAAGTAAATGTAGTTTACCTGATGTGTCCGTCTCTTCAGGCAGTTGTTTGGTCCACAAATCTGCTCTGTGTCTGCTTCCTGGCAGCTCTTCTTAATCTAGAAGATTATCCTCTTACGCAGAGCCTCAGCCAAAAACAAACACTGACATCTTTAAGTTACCTAGCAGACCACAAATTGAACTGAACATGCTGTACAAATCTCTTCACATCAACATTTAAACTGCCCTCATTTAAAATAAAACAAAGTCAACTCTGCCAGGGTATGTGCAGGTGTTTTTTATGTGTGTGTGAACGTCTGTGTTGCTGTGCTTCCTCTTGCAGGCAGACAGACAGCATAACAAGATCCAGCTCTGCCTCATCTAAGCTCACCAAGGCTGCTAAAAGGGCTGGCATCATAGACAGCAGATTGCCAACTCTTCCTCTGGGGTGCAGTGGCAAACTAGCTCATGTTGTTAGAATGTTTAACATATAATATTCCTTTTTCATTCGCCGCTCCTCTAAACCCTATACGATTTAAAACTATTTGTCCTGCCTGTCCACCTTGCCTGCCTCCAACAAATGAACCTGATGTCAACCTCCGACCTGGTCCGCTACCAGACGCCCTCTCTAACAGGACAATAGCCCTCAAGAACAAAGTAAGAATGAACCATCACGATTATTTCATCATCTCCTTCAGCATCTTCTGAGGTCTCTTCTGATCCATAGTTCATTCTTACTGTCCTATGGAGAACTGTCTGAAGATCAAGAAGAAAACATTGGTCATTTCTGTGAACAATAACCATTTTGACCATTTAATTACCAATCAATCGGATCTCCTTTTCTTAAACCTTTACTGACTGTACTGTGTAAGGCGTTTGCAAAGAAATATTCCCATCCATGATCTTGTCTTAGGTTTCGTTCACAAAGATAAACTAGCCTCAATGTATATGTGTTTCATGGCAAAGCCAGACACAATAATGCATAGCTGGAATTGAGTAGAAGGGAGAATGATTTTGGCATTTTCTTAATGAACACAAATCTGTAAAGCATGGGTGCCATGGAGGAGAAATACTGAAGTATAAGGCTGTCTTTATCTTCTGAAACTTTAATTATAATTGAGAAGCTTTATGGTGGGGTGAATGAGAAATAAAGGATGAAGGCCAATAGCTGCAGCTGTTATCAGTTGCATCTGATAAATTTTGAGCAACTGAGTAAAGCAATAATGTCAATAGGTATCAAAATCTCTGAGAAATGTTTTTGGAAGCTCGAAAGCTTAGAGGTACACACTGGAGCAAGTAAGTAGCACTAAAAAAAGAAACCGATAGATGTATGTAAAGCGTTGTATTTTTACTTTGTAATAATTAATTGAAGTATTGCAGTTTGATCTGCCAAATAAATGGGTCCCTTTAGGAAATAGAAATAAAGACAACACAACTGACTGGACTGAACAACTGGGCCCATTAAACTCTCCTGAAAACTTTTAAAGATAAATTTCACCAATGATGATTGCTTGAGACATGTAGAAGGTTTCCAATACCTTCTCTCATTTTGAGATGGTTTCTGTAAAGTTACAGCGCAGATTTACCGGCAAACATTTAATTTGCATTGTGCTGACTCAGTGCTTATCAGATTTTCTTGGCACTCTGCTATTGCTCCTAAAGTGAGAAAAAGGGGGCATCAGAAAAGAAAGCTCTGAGCTCAGACCTCTTCAGAAAAGGGTGCAAGGATTGCTTGACAGAAATGAGACGTGTAAGATTGAGGTATACAAAATGTGTTGTTGTTTCGCTGAAGGGAATAGGCTGGAGTTAACACAGCAGGATACTCTCACCTACTTAAAAAGGAAAGCCTGTCTGAATGAAAAAAGATGAAAATCTGTGCATGAGATGTTGCAGCTATTGGCTGATGGCAATCCTCAGAGAGAGATGAATGGAAAGGTGTGGAGATGCAGAAATAAAACAGACTGAAGGATGCCTTTGATTTGTTTATATGACAGGAATATGTGAGACAATGGAGCAGTTTTCTTATTAGAACAGTTATCTGATTAGAAGGCAGGGCATGTACTCAACAATGATGGGACAGGAGTGAAACATGTCCTATATCTGTCTTAATGATTTAATTATGTCGAAGGGTTTGTCTTTTTTTCACTTTAGATCTGGGATGCAACAGGACGCTTTTAGCGGCTTGCATTATTTTATTGCCTCCAGCATCTGTGCATGTAAACAAATACTCCACAGATAGTGTTCGTGCATGCTGATGTGGCTACAATGGGCAGGAACAGAAGAGCGGTGGACGTCTGCTTCGGGGGCCAAAACCAGCTAACAGGAGCTACTCTATTAAAGATTATGGGATTAAAAGGGCTTTCATCTGATCTGCTCCCCAAGTGTTTTCACTCCTCTGCATGTTTCAGCTTATTACACACAAATGTCTCTTGTTGATTTAAAAAGCTTTTGGCAAAGGAGGGTTGTACAGTTAATTGCAATTTGGATCCCGGCACTGGTGCATGTTTACCACAGTTTAACCTCTGTGTAATTTGGATGGATTTAAAAGTATTTAATACCACAAATGCAACATATAGATTGCTCTACACAAAAGCCATAAAGAGAATGATTCTGGTAGATGAAATAGCAGGCCCATTCTGTACTGAGCAATCATGCACAAAGAGCACAGTTGACTTGTAAACTACTAAAGGGAGATTTTTTTTATGTCCACAGGTGGAATAGCCCAGTGTCTTTTTGGAGCCATATTCACAGATTTTCAATGGTCTCACAGAAAAATGTAAGTTAATACTATGGACGCAAATTGTTACCATATTTAAAATGAAAATGCATTTCCAGAATTTTTTTTTTATTTTTTATGAATGTGGCTGCATTATTTGACTTAAAAATAAAATTAGTAATCAATCATCCTATTTACAGTTTCTTTCTCAAGACTGCACATTTGTCCCATAATCAAAAAAAAAACTAAGTTGACATAGCTTTTTCTTTTTCGAGGTCTTCCCGCAAAGTACTGCCCATAACTCGAAAATAAGATAGCTTTTTTTAAGCCTAGATTTGAAACTAGATAGGGTGTTTGCCTCAGACTAGAGCTGGAAGCTGGTTCCACAGGACAGGAGTCAATCTTATTCTACAATGTGTATAATGACAATAAAAGGTATTTTATTCTGATAACTAATAGATCTGCCTCCCATTTTGCTTTTAGGGATTCTAGGAACCACCAGGAAACCTGCAGTCTAAGAGCTCAGTGCTCTGTTAAGGACATAAGGACTAATCAAATCTCTGATACTTCATGGAGCTTAAATAGTGAGGGCTTTATATGTCAAAAGAAAAGCCTTAAAACCTATTCTAAGTTTGACAGGGAGCCAATGAAGGGAAGCTAAAATAGGGGAGATATAATCTCTCTTTTTTAGTTTCATCAGAATTCTTGCTGCAGCGTTTTGGACCAACTGAAGACTTTTAATGCATTTTGTGAACTTCCTGCTAATAAAGAGTTACAATAGTCCAGCCTGGACTAGTTTTTCGGCATCAGTCCTAGAGGGAAACTTTTTAATTTTTCCTATATTCCTAAGCTGAAAGAAAGAAATCTTACAGACCTGTTTTTATATGAGACTTAAATTACATTTCCTGAACAAAAATAACACAGAGGTTCTTTACATTTTTACAGAGGCAAATTTGATGCCATCCAGTTTAAGGGGTGGATTAAGCAGTTTCTTTTTCAGAGGTTCTGGTCCAATAATAACAACTTCTTTCTTTTAAGAGTTCAAGAGCAGAAAGTTTAGTCATCCACATTTTTATATTTTCTAGAAATGCTTGTTATCTACCAAACTGACTGTATACATCAGGATTTATAGATAAATAAAGTTGTGTATCATCAGCATAACAGTGGAAATTAACACCATGCTGTCTGATGATTTTACAGGAGCATGTACATAGTAAATAGAATTTGGCCAAGTACGGAACCCTGTTGTACTCCACAATTAACCTTACAATGCGGAGAAGATTTGTCATTTAGATGAACAAACTGGGATCTATCAGAAAAATATGATTTAAACCAGCCACACGCTGTTCCCTTGATCCCTACAGTGTGTTTGAGTGTGTCAAAAGCAGCACTGAGATCCAACAAAACTAGAATAGACACGAGTCCATTGTCTGAGTCCATGAGAACATCATTTGTGATTTTAAGGCAAGCTGTCACAGTGCTATGATGAGCTCTGAAACCTGACTCAAATTGTTCAAATAGGTAATTATTCCTCAAATGCTCTCTCAGTTGATTAGAAACACTTTTTTCAAGGATTTTAAATTAAAAAGGAAGATTAGATATGGGTCTGAAATTCATTAAGTCTTCTTGCATCACAAACAGGGATGAGTCCAGCTACAGGCAGGAGGTGGAACACCTGGAGGGTTGGTGCAGAGAAAACAACCTCTGTATTAATGTAAAGAAAACCAAGGAGATGATTGTGGACTTCAGAAGGGGCCAGCATGCCCACCTCCCCCTGCACATGGGAGGATCTGCGGTGGAAGTGGTCAACAGCTACAGGTACTTGGGTGTACACCTGAGCAATAACCTCACCTGGAGCAACAACACTTCCATTCTGGTCAGGAAGGCGCACCAGCGGCTCTACTTCCTCAGGAGGTTGAGAAGAGCTGGACTCGGGGGCTCAGTTCTCAGCTCCTTCTACAGATGTGTGGTGGAGAGCGTCTTGTGCTCCAGCATCAACGTGTGGCATGGAAGCTGCTCTGCTGCAGACAGGAAAGCTCTGCAGAGAGTTGTGAAGGCTGCACAGAGAACTGTTGGAGTCATCCTCCCCAGCACCACAGACATTTACACCTCCAGATGCAGGAAGAGGGCGTCATAAAGGACCCCACACACCAAGCACACTCACTTTTTGTCCCGCTCCCCTCAGGCAGGAGGCTGCGGAGCATCAAGTGTAAAACCACCAGACTGAGAAACGGCTTCATTCCTGAAGCTGTGAGACTCTCAAACACACGCAAGGACAATTACAAATGAAATAAACTTTCGCATTACACAGCACTGTTCACTTTAATATCACCCTTAAAAATGTCACTTTAAAATGTCAATTAATAAGTAACTTACACTCCGAATTTTCATTGCTGCTATGTCCGAAGTCCCATATTGTAGATTCTGTGTAGTTAAATTCTATTCTCGTATAGTTCTTTATATTTCATTATACTATTTGCACTCCGAATTTTCATTGCTGCTATGTCCGAAGTCCCATATTGTAGATTCTGTGTTCAATCCTATTCTCGCAGAGGTCTTATAATTTTTAAAATTATAAGTATTTAAAATTGCTACCAGGGTGTAAACTGGACGGGGGGATTAGAATTTCGTCCCACCTCATGTACCATACGTGATGTGATGACAAATAAAATTCCTTGATTCCTTGATTGATTCTTGATTCCTTGATCAACAGCAGGTTTCTTAAGTACAGGATTTATTACAGCTAACTTAAAAGACTCTGGTACATAGCCATTCACTAATGAATAATTAATCATATCCAAAATGGGGGTAGTAATAATAGGAAATACTTCTTTAAACAATTTTGTTGGGATTGGATCCAACATACAAGTTGGAAGCTTAGATAAAGACAATATTTTTGAAAGCTCAGAGGCCTCAACTGGAACAAAACACTTCAAACAAAGATCAGGCTCCAGAGCCACATTCAGTGCCTCCTTGCTTACAGAGATAGTAGCTATGTTTGGGAGGATGTCATCAATTTTAGCTTTAATAGATAAAATTTTATCAATAAAGAATTCCATAAAGTCATTACAGCTAAGAGTTGGAGGAATGGTTGATATAACAGAGTTTTCATTTCTCGTAAGTTTGGCAACTATATTGAAAAGAAACCTAGTATTGTTCTTATGCTCCTCTATTAATAATGTAAAATATACAGATCTAGTTTGGCAAAGGGTCCTTTTATACAGAAGCACACTGTTTTTCCAGGATAAATAGTACTTCCCTAAAAGCAAAAACTGCCATTTCTTCTAAAAATTTCCTGGTGTTTCCCTTCATGGTACGAAGTTATAAATTAAACCAGGGAGCCAACCAACTATGTGTAATCACTGTCATTTTTATGAGGGCTACGCTGTCTAATGTAAGTTCAGAATGTAATTTGTGATGGAAATTTTAAAACACTGAATAAGAAGGACCTGTCTTAACCCGCCAAGTTTGTAATGAGCTAGCGGCAGCTAAAACACAACTAGCAAGTTAAGTTAGTAAGTTAAAATGCTTAATTAATGAAAACTGGCAATATAAAATATTACTGTGATACGGAACAGTCCGCTAACGCTTCACAACAGCAAAAACAAAGGTGTAGTTTTATCAACTTACCGTAGAAAACACTTCCTAACACACCGAGAATGCACTACGTCCAATGCTGGAACTGCTGGTGTTTGGAGCCATTAGCAGCTCGATGCTTCTTTCTATGGAATTCAATGGAGTGTCCAAACTCTCTCTCTATGGCGCTGATTGTAACGTTAGCTTCTAATGAGTGACGGTGGAGACAGCCAATCACACAAGAGATCCAAACAATAGAGAGACAATCAACGGCTGGTGGGAGGTCTAAACTCACAGAAGCGGGCTTCAGCTTGAGCGGTTGTTTCTCGCTTGGTCTTAGTGCTGACAATTTCGGTGTAGCGTAGCGAAACATTGTTTTTGGAAAGTAAAAAGTGCAGTGGACCAAATCGGACATATGAAAAAGTGCAGGGGACATGTCCCCTGTGTCTCCCCCCAAAATGATGTCCATGTTTATGAGGCAGTACTGTAACTTTTTCACACTCAAGGCCATAAGTCTCCTGAAATATTTGTGAGTCTGAGAGCATGAATCTAAAAGCTGTGAGTGCAAAGTCTTATGAATACAACTCTAATTTTTCTGACTACTAACTCCACCTTTCTCTGTTGGTATGAATTCAACTTTGTGGGCACGAGTAAAAAATTGTTACGATGACAGGGCCGAGTAATCAATCCGCAATCACATCAAACAAAGTCCGCTCCAATTTAAAAGATATCAGAGACAGTGTACCAGTTGGAGCAACTGCGTCAGGTGAAGCATCACAGGTTAAATCAATATATATCTCTATATAAACAAGTAGTTGCTCCACCCGGTCAACAGGTTAGAGTTGTTTCCATAAGACTTTGCACTCACAACTTTTAGATTAATACTCGCAGAGCTTTGACATATATATACGAATACAAATGTTAGAGTTGTGCATACACCTTTTTGACAGCTATCTTACTCCACAGGGGCACAGCTCTCCTGCACCGAGAGCTCCTCCCACCTGCAGATGGCTGAATGAAAGGTTGAGTCGCAGGAGTTAGAGACGAGAGGGCAAAACATTGAGATTCTCAATGTTTTTTTATCATAGCACTGCTTTATTCTGAAAAAAGGGACACACAGCTGAGGTCCTATATAATATAAAAGTTTTACACTGTTCTTTTTTAGGTAATGTTAATTTGCATACTTCAACATTCTCAGAAAATAAATAGTTTTTATATATTATACATTAACCAGCCTCATTGAGAAATGTGCTTCTATCAAGGACAGAAAGGCAAACTGTATGTAAAAAAAGTAAACCTGTACATTAATTATTCTTTTTTTAAATAAAATGTTTTTATAATGTTTTTGCTTGTTTTGTGGTATAGTCTATTTTGGACTTATAGCCCCCCTGAAGAAAACACCATCAGCCCCCACTGCTCAGACATACCGGTCTTTGAAAAATCTGTGTCGTCTATAGTGGGCTCTGTGTTTTTAAGACTTGACATTAATTAAAGGAAAAAATAGACTGAATGACTGAATTAGTCGCTGCAGCATCCTGTCATGTGACCTAATCTGTGCATAAATATCCCCATATAGTTGATGGAGTGGAAAGAGGCATACTTTTTAACACAGAAAAAAAAAAAAAACATCTGTAAGTGTTATCCAAATACAGTTACTAGGAACTATACTGGAATATAATGAGAGCCAGTTAATTTATGACTGCCATTACATAAGTTGGTTTTGGTTTGATCAAGATTGAAAACACACCACAAATAAGGGCTGCCATTATAGTATAACTTTAAAGGTCCAGTGTATTCATTGCCATAAATCTCATGTAGAAACAGTTAAAATACATGACTTTTGTTTGTTTTGGTTTGTTCAATTATATTATTTTTACATATTAAAAATATTTAAAATTAACTGTAAAAATTCATTTGGAGCCTCTCAGTATTATGCAATTTCCAAGTGTTGTTCAGTCTTTTCCTCTGGAAAATAGCCTCCTGATCCGGAGTATTGTTTCACTATCATTGATAATTACAGAGCCAATTAGTTCACATCCCCTCATTATCTGTTTGGATGTGAGTCGTTGTGGGCGTTTAATGTTTTATTCAGGGTGGGATAATGACACAAAAAATAAAATAAAATCACACAAGATCCAACCTATTCACACAAGCTCAAATATGTACATAAACCCCTCTACATAACTGGTCTAGTTTCTTGGCTGGTAGTCGGGTTTTAAATCTTTTCTAACATTTAAATCCTATTGTTTAACCTATTTAAACAATAGGATTTCTCCTATTGTAAGACATTAATCAAGTTTCAATGCAATATACCAACTCACAAGTCTGCACAATCACTTCAGTTCGGCTAGATTTTGTGGAGCTAGGGGTCAAATATCTAACTGGAACTACAGAATGGCAGGAGATGTTTTTGATAGGTATGAAAGCCATGTGGTTTAGGCAAAAGTTTTTAGGGAACATTTAAATGGTAAGCTGCCTCTGCTTGTGAGGAGCTTTACGTAGTCATTTTCATTTTTACAATAGATTCAGTCTTTCACCAGCTGGAAAGCTACACTGTAATCACAGCTGTGTTGCAGGCCTACTGACTATAAAATATAAATATAAAAAATCTAAAAATAACCAGGTCTTCTTACCACCACTGTCTACTTCACTACAGGGAGGTGAAATACACAGTGCACAGTGCGGGTTTTGAATCAGCAATCCAATGGTTACAAGACAAACTATCTTCTGAGACACTTCTGCCCTAACATTGACCCTAATAATTGGGATAAGTGTATGTTTGTGAGCCTGCATATACAATTCTGACCTTTGGCTAAATAGAGAATCCAACATAAAAACAATGAATGAGCCACAAAAACTTTTGGTCTTCTTTTAGTCCATATGAACACCCACTATAGTTGACAGCGAGTTATATTTGCAAATCCTTCAATATGCACCCAAACACTTTTGTCTTTAGCATGTGTGGCCGCAGAAGGATAAAGACATCTGTCTCATCATTAACCAGAGCGCACGGATTATATTTTGTGCAGGAGAAAAGCCTGTTTGTTCTTCCTCCTCGTACTCTACATAAAACACAGAGGTTGATCCAGCTGCATGGCTGCACACTGTTGTAGCTGTGCATCAGGTTGAAACGCACAGAAGCAAATGCACACGGTGGGAAATCACAGATTCACTATAATGGGAGTTTTCTTCAAGTTAGTGATTTTTGAAACACCTTATATAAACAGCTGAGTTCAAATGTTCCTGTTTAGATTTGGAAAGGCGTTTGTGGCACTGTAATCAATACCTAGAATTCCCCCATTATAACGAGTTTATTGGTTTTAAGTAAGCTTCTGACCCACATGCCCAGAACCTACACGAAGCAAATTAGTTCAATGATATTGAACTGATTTAACGGGACTGAAAAGATGCCTGGATCCGGGCGGAAACTGAGACAGGGGGAATCAGGATAGTTACATGAGGAAGACTTGGATTTGGAGAAATTTTGAGTTGATATTGAAGGGAAGGGTGTACTGCATGGGAGGGATGAGCAGCTTCTCCGTTTGAGGGTCATATGCGCTTTTGTTACTTTTGTTGTTAGCAGTCCTAGACTGAGGATCTTTCTGCACATTTAATCCTTACACTCTCTGCCTCTCCTCTACCACCATTAAATCTTAGTCTCATAAATTACTCATAGTTACTATCAAAAAATTATCCCCTGAACTGTGTTAAACTACCCCACCAAACCACCACCTATCTTCTCCATCCAGCCTAAGGTATGCTATAAAGTGGTTCTTTTATTTTTTAGAAAAACACTATTTAAATAAAATGAAATATTTTGTTATTATTAAGCTGTAGAAGGTTTAATTACTTGTAAATTATGGCTCAATCATATATTTTTATGATTATTTCACCACAATTCAAAGACTTTGTCTGCCAGGAATTGAAAAAAAGCTAATTGATATGCAATTCTTCCCTAAAACAGTCTCATACATGTGGTCAGAAAATATATAATTCTAAGGGGGGGGGGGCTCTCTGACCTTTTAGAAAGACCTGTTGGATATAATTGGCAAGAAGGCCATTAGTATTCCACCTTAAAACAATAACAGTGAAAAAGATGACTCCTGTCACCAGTCTGAACAATTACCTTCCAGTAGTCCAGTAATCATGAACTGCATCATGATACAAAACACAATAAATGCAATTTTTTTTATGCGCTTCTGCTGCAAAACTTATATATATATAACTATTATTACATAGTTCAATGTATTTCAATAATTTTGGTGGGGTTAACAACAGAATATTCTGATGTAATGTGTATGTATTTTGAAGAACATACAGCCACTTACGTTTGGATAATTTATTCTGAAAAACACACAGATGCATACAAAAGTAATATAGGAAAAAAACAAGATGATGCAATGATTAATATTGAAGAGACAAACACCCAAGCTTGAAAATGAGCAAGTACAATGTGTATCAGTATATTGTACACCCTGAATCGTAGACCCTGTTCAGTTAGCTATTGCAGACGTCTGGTCCGGTCCCCCTCCAGGCTAAAGGAAGGTGTTGGTCATCCTCCTGGTGCCTCAGCGTCCTGGTGTTGTCTCCTTGCCCTCACTTCCAGTTAGCCTTGGGCAAGCCCTGGTGTCGCATCCTCGGGTCCTGGCCAAGATTTAATTTCACTCCCATTTCCATCCTGGCCCTGAACAATGGGTGTCGTCCTCCTCCGCACAGCACAGGACCAAAATGTCTCCATCCCCTCAGTTTTGTCCCTGGGAATCCTCAACATCACTCGTAGTCAGATACTCAGTGGACAGCAAAGGTACACGCTCAGGCACCACCCCCATTTGGAAGTCTGGTAATCTCAAGGCTCTGGTATTAATGGACCCAATTACACGATCAATACACCTGAGGTTGATAGTTTTTGCACAACAACAACCACAATTAGAAAAACAATAATTGCAATAATAATGGATATGATACTTACCGCTAATGGATATGATACTTACCGTTAAGATTCCCTACTTACCAAACCTTTTTCAAATCAATCATAGAAAAGGATTTTTGTTCCTGAATATTCCTCCATTTTATTTCACCGGGCTCTCAACCCCTGTGGGGTCTTTGTCAGAGAGCCATCTAGGGCTGATCAGCCAGTTGAATTGGTCAAGCACTGGTCATAGCATCTGACCACACAGGGAGCCCTCCTCCCATCAAGTGGAACATCTTTAGATTTATAGGAGATTTGGTCTGGCTTGGCCACTCCCACACATTACAATTATCTTCACTTGCTTTAGAGAATATCCCATTTCTATGAAAATCTTTTGGCCAAGAGCTCCCAGTGTATGGACAGCAGGTGTTGGACTGGTTCCTAGGTTTTGTATCCTTGTGTTCTGTCTGGCTTGATTTTTCAGCCATAGTGGGGAACTAACAATTATTATGGCAATCATTCCAAAGCAGGCAAGGTTTTGGCGGCTGAAATGGGTCAGTAGATGGCCATTTTGGATTTACTTTAATTTGTGATCCAAGTTTGACAACATGGTGTAAATTTGGGGTGTCTGAATTTGAATCCCTTTTTAAGTTTGAATTTATTTTTATGAGATCATGAACCAGTCTGAAGTTTGTCTTTCCGGGTTTTGCGACAGGTGTGATGACTGAGTTATATGGAGAAACAAAGGGTTTTAACACTCCACTTTGTACTAACCCGGAAATAGTTCTTCTTATTCCTTCTGTTTTTTCTGCTGAGAGAGAATATTGTGGTTGGTAGATGACATCATCTGTTTTCATCTGTAACGGGAGGGGTTGGATTTGTTTGCAAATTCCAACATCAAGTGATCCCCGTGACCAGACACTGTCAGGGACGTCCTTTAACAATCTTAGAGCCAGTTCGGAATCAGTGTTTTCTCTACCATGCGTACTGTGACGTTTGACTCTTTCTAAGATTACATCCAAGGTTCCCTGATATTCCAATTTGTAGATGTTTGTTTTTGGGCTATATCTCATCAATTCTGTCCCCTGTACGTCCAGCCAGTCTGTGGCTTCCGCGGCTCTTTTTACAATTGGACGCAGGTTTTTTGCTTGTCCACCTGTGGCTATTTTTAGGGTGAGATGGGGAAGCATGTCAGTGTCTAATCTGTATAACAGTTGTAGTTCTTCAGTCAGCAAAACTTGGGCAGCGACACCCTCTGCTCCTATGTATATGTATTTCCAGTTAATCCAAGGCTGTGGGTCATTGCAACTGTATTTATGTTTAAGTAATTTTGAGCTTAGGTTCCACTGTTCCTCATATGTATCCATATCAGTTGCTTGTTCTGGGGGGCCACTAGGGGGGCACGACCGCCCCCCCTCACACGGGAATAGCATGGGGAGGCAGAGGACACCCAGTCACAGACCCAGCCCCACCCACATTCATACACAATCACATATACTCACTCACTCACTCACCCACTCACAGTGTGTGTTACCCCCAGCCCGCCCCAACCACACAGGCTCTCAGTGTCAGGACATGCAAAGAGCCGCGCAGAACCGGCAACGTGATCCCTGCTATCCAGCTGCAGCACAGTCCCCGCCACCAACCGCCCTCTGTGTGGTGTGTGATTTTGTGGTATGTAATAGTGACTAATGTGCATTTAAGAATGAGGGAGAGTGGTTCATGGAGTGCGGCAAAGGACTACTTCACCCCACTCCAGAATCAACATCTCTCCCCCAAAGACCCTTGTGTGGGTGAGTGTTATGGACTTGAGCCAGAGAGGAAAGGGGAGTGAGGTGTGTAAGACCGGGAGCAGAGGCGCTGCCCCCGGATGATGGGACTACATGGTCCGAAAAGGCGCCCCCATCTCCCAGCTGTCACCAGGGGACAGTAGGGGCCAAAGTCTACACTCTTTTGTGGAATCCTGCAGACCTAACAGAGATCCCAGAGTACCCTGCCTAGGCGGGTTCTGGCAGCGACTCCCGTTTCAGCTGTTTCTTGCAGGACCTTTAAAATTGAAAACAATAAAAACAGAGCAATAGATAGCTTGAAGACCATTTGTAGATACTTTTTGAAAATCTGGAATTACTATCTGAACAATGATGTCTTGAAATACATTTATGATGATTTAATTTCGCTTTGGGATAAATAAAGTTTTTTGAATTAAATTGAATCAAACTGAACAGTCTTTCATTATATCTAATTTGTCTACATGACTGTTTTGCTATAAATATGATTCACTGTGTACAATCAGTAATGAAATGCTTTTTTATCCTTTCATGTGCCTTAAGATAAAATATGTTTTAAAGGTTTTTTGAATAGTCACCTGAAATATTTCAGAACTGGACAAGTCTCCTAAAATGTAACTTGCAGTAGACATTTATTTAAAAATGGTAATTTACCTTATTAAATTATGGTTGGTGACAATGTGTAGCAGGGAGAGGGGCTTCGCACAGAATAGCTTCTTTGCAAAATAATACATCACAGTGCTGTGATGTGCGAGTCTGCACCATCAACCCGGTGCATTGAAGCCCTCATCCTTCACCACTGAATATGGAGACTCAGAGAGAGCAAATTTCCTTGAACTATTTGGTAGCCAGAATTTGGCATTTGATGTTTAATAGACAAAATGACCTGGTCAAGCTCCTGGTCAGTCATTGTACTATAGGATCCTCTCACTGACATGATAAATTCTTGTATTCTGCATTAAAGTGTCTTACTTGAAACTCCAAGGCATTTAGCTATGCAGGGAAATGGTAGATGTGTGTCTAACAGTTTCTCCAGTGTTTCTTTTTTAAGACAAATTCTTCAACGAGAGGAGCTTGGACTGAGTTCTTCATAATCCAGACAACTACTTGAGGTGGCACTAATCTTACACTGAACTAGATTATGGAGATTTTAGAGGGCTTCCAAGATATTGAACACTCCACCAATTTGCTCAGAAAATGAGGCAAACAAGATTGACTTATGATGAGTCAAATACTTCAAAAAATCTAAATTAAGTGGTTATTGACTTAGTGCTAACAGCAGTCTAGCAAGAAGTCCCTCCAAAAGCTGTCGTTTCAGTATATCCTGGTGGCAATAGAAAGGACTGATATTAGCAAAAAAGACCAACTTTATTAATAATTTTAATAAATGCAATTTATATCAAAACCAACTGTTCATACATCTTACAATTGACCTTTTGACAAACTGTTAAATTAAAAACGTAGGATGGCAGCATTCAGGGATGAATACACTACCTTAGTTGAAATTTTTTTTTGTAAAAGCTATAAAATTGTGAAAAATACGTACATGTGACTGTGACACAGAAAACATAGCTGGAGTGATGGTGAGTTACCACTTGAGAGTTCAGTCAGTTGTTGAGACAGTTTTGCTAAAAGTGCTGGAAAAATAATAATAATAATTTAAATAGAACTTGTGGATTTAAGTACGAAAATAAGTATTTAATTGTATGTTCAGTATAGTTTATTATTATTCAATGAATTTAACGTTATTGTACACAAGTATGATTTATTTTGGAAAAAGGAAGAGTTCCTATCAGGATCGAGTTTTGTCTCTTTTTCCATCTTTTCACCTGTCCGTGTTGCTAGGATACAATCAGTTGTTCTGTTGACAGCGGTTACCTTGCTTGTTCAATTAAAAAAATCAACATTAACTTTTTCCACGTAATAGTGGGACAGAGGATAATAATAAATTGTATTACATTATTTAAAAGAAAGTTGCCTATAATAAAAATGACAGTAAGTAATCGCTGCAAGTAATGACATACATTTCTATAATTAGGGTATAAAATTGGGCAATTTACAGTGTTATCGACCCTTGTGTCTTTCGTTTCTCTTTCCGTCAGAAACGTGCAATTCTTGATGCAGTCCTTCAATTTTCTGGTTGTGATTGGCTGTTTTCCATGGAAGCAAAGTAGTATTTGGAAGGAATTCTTTGATTTGGCTGGGAGCGCAACTCATTTACATATGATGCAGAATTGCGAGAGCAGACAGAGCCGAGCGCAAGCAGAGTGAGCCGGGAGAGGTAGTGGAGAGATAGAGCCGAGTGCGAGCAGAGTGAGCTGAGCGAGCGAGCAGTTTGTCAGAGTTGAGCAAGTGTCTGAGCACCTATGTGTGAGTGTGATTCATATGCACACGCTTAAAATTATTGCTCTTTCAGAAAGCTCTGTGCCCGCAAACCTGGTGGCACAAAAATCATGCCATAGTAGTGCAGGACCACCAGCCCTCCACACAGGGATTATCACCATGGCAGCCACCCTGCAGGTTGAGCAGGCAGAGCCCCCAGTGCGGAGGACCCCCATGAGCAAACACTGGATTTAAAAGTGTTTAAATATCTAAACAATAAATAAGAACTAGTAAAATCAAACATCCCTAAAAACAACATTAAAGACA